>SAUE01003157.1:18468-39114 GCA_009724625.1 Deladenus siricidicola
TCCACCATCTCGCGTGTTCTCTCTCTCTCACTGTCCGAACTTTTATGCGCTTAATGATTGAAAACTTAAAGTTTTCAATTTGCAATTTTATGCAAAACAAAAAATTATATTTTTTGAAAATTTGCACCAAAAAAATGAAAGAATTTTTTTGGCAAAATTTATTTTTTATTTTTCTAATTTCTTGTAATTCTCCCATTTATTTTCCAATTATTTTTCTCCCACTTTTATGTAATCGCAGCAAATCGGAGTAAAAAGAAGAAATTTTGCGTTTAAAAAACCACTGTTTTTCCAATGTTTCTAATGGGTTTATATCCAAAAAATTTTTTGCACAATTTCAAAATTGGTTTTTTGGCGTATTTAGAGGGGATTTTGTAAAGAAAAAAATTAAAAATTTTATGCGATAAATAATGTTTTTCGCTACGAAATTAATTTTTAAATAAATTTCAAATTAAATTGGAAGGGATTGAAATGTTTGAAATTAAAAATTTGAACACATCAATTATACACATATAAGGATACAGTAGGTGTTTTGGATGATATTACTGTCTTTGATGACTGTATCTGGTTGGATGTACTGTGGCTGTGGCAGTTACTCTGGCTGTGGTTATTACTGTATCTGAGGCCATTACTGTATTTGAGGTTATTATTGTATTTAATTACGGTATTGGCATAATTTTGCTTTGTTAAATAATGCAAAATTAGAAATATTTTCACTGACTAATTGCAGTCATTAACCAATTTCACAATTATTGGCGACACACACTGTATGTATGTATGTATGTATGTATGTATGTATGTATGTATGTATGTATGTTATAATATGTGTGTATGTCTTTACAATCGCAATTTTCCAATCACAATCTCAATTTCGCGACTTGAACGGAATCATTTTCCACAACAATCACTCAACCTTGACAAATCGTCTCAAAACTTTTCATAACAAAAATTATTTTTTGAATATTTTCCAAAAAATTGCGGTAAAATGTTTGTGGAAAACATTTTTGTGTGAAGATTGTTTATATGCTATACTCACAGCTTTCTCTCCCAGTTATTATGTGTGTACATGTACATACACATTATCTGATATTACCCGAAATTATTATTATTGGTGATGGTTTTGTGGGCAAAACGTCGTAAAAATCATTTTTTTCTTGTATAAATTACCGAACTCTTTCCATCCATTCATTCATTCATTCATTCATATCTTCATTCATTTCTTCATTCATTCATTCATTCGATCATTAAAGGTCATATCGAATTAGTGGAAGTGAAATGAGGCAGGCGTAAAATATGAAATTAAATGAAAACGAAAGACGCAAAAAAAGTATTTACAAAACTTTCAAATTTGTAAAAGAGAAAAGATTTGTGTCAAGATGTTCTAACTTTTGGCATTCTATTCTTTCGGCCATAACTTTTGTTTAAACGCAAAAGTTTTTGTTAAACTTTTAAAGGCAAATATTTTGTTTTTTATTAGTATTTTCATTAGTAATATTTGCTAATGAAAAATTTTGTTCCTTGGACATTTGCGCCCCAAACAAAGACATTTGCGCCCCGAGCAAATCCGTGGCGTCCGATTTTTCAGACTTTTACGCCCCAGCAATTTTTTTGTAAATTTTATGCTCAAAACCTCTGAATTTTATTAGGAGTGCAAATGTCTTTGTTTGGGGTGCAAATCAGGGGTGGTAAAATTTGCGATTTGCGGTTTTGCAGCTTTTTTTTTCTTTTCTTTTTTTTTGCGAAAAATCGGCTATTTTTCGCAAATTTTTCGCAAATTTTGAAAAATGAAAACCAGTTATTTTTTCAAATCCGCGATGTAGACTTTGGTATAACATTATTATTGATCCTATTGCGGAGATATCAGTAAAAGAATTTCAAATAAAAATTTTTTACAAAAAAAAATTTTTAATAAAAAAATTTTTTAATGAAAAATTTGCGGTTTGCGATTTGCAATTTGCGAAAATAAAAATTCATTTGCGATTTGCGGCTTTCGCAAATGAAATTTATTTGCGGCCCAGCCCTGGTGCAAATGTCCGAAGCGCAAGTGTCTGGGGCGCAAATGTTTGCCAACGAGTACTACAACTGGTATTATTGACGTAATAGTATTGAGTAGTCTTATTTTTCTGAATACATTATACATACATAATATGTATATACATATTTACACACATATGTATATCTATTTGTGTTCATATTTGAATAAATTAAAGAAAACGTAAATCCAATTCATAACAAAATCACAAAAGATTTAAAAAAAGTTTTTGTAAAAAGTTTTTCTACTAATTTTTGAATCAGATTTAATCTGTTTTTTGAACTTTTCTTTTGTAATTTTTTAGAAAAAAATTATAAGAAAAATTATTATTGAAAAATTTATTTCTCGCGAAATGTTTACTCACAAAGATTTATTGAACTTGCAAATTTCTTTACAATTTTGGGGATTTATTTGCGATTTTCAACTTGCGCGCTACCTTGAACCAACCAACGAACAATGCCAAAAAATGAATACAAAAACAAAATACTTTTCACACAAAAAAACACACACACATACAAACATTTACGTATTTACATACACAAATGTGTTAAAAATTTGCATTTTTTTATTTTTTAAAAATTAAAAAAATTTTTTTTTGCCGCTCTCTCATTTATTGCAATGTCTACACATTATATTTGTCATTTTCTTCTATTTTCTGAGTTTTTTAACTTTTGTCTTTTTCTCATCCTCACTCTCTTTATCGCAATATCTTTCGCTTTGCCTTCCGTCTCTGCCTTTTTTTGCATTTTTTTCAAATATCAAAAATTTAAAAATTTAAAATTTTTTATACATTTTCAACAAAAATTCAATACCACACAAGTACATATAGGTACATATACAGTACATGCAAGTATATGTATGTAACAGCTGAAAATCGCGAGATGAATATGTTACACACAAATTGAAATGTATTTATTATAAATACACCTGTTTATGCCAAAATACAAGCATTTATACACACATACACACACACACACATGTGTGTGTGTGTATGTGTACACTTAAAGTACCTGTGTTTTGTGTGTGTGTTTGTGTGTAATTGAAGTCTTGAATGAAATATTTGCAAACATTTTCACATCTTCAAACACTCGACAAACACTCATTCAATTCGATTCAATTCATTATTCATTATTATTTTTGTTGTTGTTGTTGTTGTTTGTTGTGATTATTCATTTTCATTATATTTTCATTATTGCATTTGTTCTTGTTGTCCAACAACAAATTATTCGAATAATAAAATAATAAAAGCGCAAAATTTTTTCATTTGCGAATTTCAATGCAGACGAAAAAAGAACATTAAAAATATTTAAAAAAATTGTCGAGAAAAAAGAGGAAAGAAAAAGAAAAAGTAAAAAAGGAAAATGAAAATCAGAAAAAAAAGAAATACGAAAACAAAGCAGAAAAAATTTGATAGAAAAAGAGAAATTAAGAAATATACAAAGAGGGGGAATAAGAGAAAAAAGATAAGAGAGAAATAAATGGAGAGAGAAAGTGTTATAGAGTAAAAGAAAGAGTTAGAGAAAAAGAGAAACAGATCGAAAGAGGAAGAGAGATAGATAGATAGAGAGAGAGATAGAGAAATAGATAGAAAAAGAGAAGAAGAAAGAGAGAAACAAAGAGAGAGAAGGAGAGAAAAAGAGATAGAAAGGCAGAGAGAAAGAGTACAATACATAAATTAAGTAAATAAATTTTTGTAAAAAATTTGTAAATGAAGAGCTGCCACTCATTCATAACAACAACAAACAACAAACAACAAGAAACACACAGAAAAGGAAGTTTTTGACACAATTGTGAGAAGCGAAAGTTGGCAAATATTTGCACAAAAAAAGTTCAAATTCACCCAAAAATCGTTTTGCACACAACACAAAGCAAACTTTTTTGTGTTTGTATTTGGAATGAAAACACATAAATATGTGCAAAATACAAATGTAAAACACACATGTGTGTGCGTGTAATCGCAAAGCCACATATTTTACACTATTTGATTTGTGTTGCAAATTCGACAGCTTTTGCAATGACAATTCAAAAATTTCAACAATTTGTGGAACGAATTTTAATTAGAAAAAATTTTCAATGTTTAATTTTTCTCTTTTTCTTTTTCTCTCCTTTTTTCATTTTTTGTTTTATTTTTTCTCTTTTTTGCTTTTCATTTATTTTTTCGCTTTAACGACAAAAATAAAATTCTTCAAATACGATAACCTACTGTTAAAATCCTACTGTAACGAATAAAATCCTACTGTAACGAAATCCGAATGTTAACGAAATTCTAGTTCTAATGTTAACGATATATTACTGTAACAAAATCCAACCGTTGATGATATACATATTTTTGTAACGATATCCTACTGTTACAAACTTTTACGGCCAAAAAATTCGTTGTCAAAAATTTTTTTTTTTTACAATTTGCGCGTTTTGAAGCGATTTTGCGAGAACAAAAAAAAAACATTTTCCGCAGTTTCGGCCAATTAGTTTTTATTTTATTTTATTTTTTCGTTTTTTCATTTTGGCGGCAAATATTTTTTCAACTTTTTCAAAAATTTTACGCAACATTTCACTCAATTTTCAATCGGAAATGTTATACATTCATCGGTTTTGAATAGGGAACTTTTGGCGCAAATACCGCCAAAGTTTTGAGTGATTTTGGAGGGTTTTTAAGACTTACAAAATTAAAAAAAATTAATTAAATAAAATAAATTCATGAACGAATGAATGAACGAATGAATAAAGTTCAACAAAACGAAAATTATGATTTATGCTGACGACAGATTATTTCAAATATTCCTTAAAGAATGATTTTGTCGCCGAGCTGAGATTGATAATAGTAGTACATACAATGAGAATGATAATGAGATTGATAATGAGATTGACCTCGATTAAATCTCCCCTCCAAAAATTTTGCATTTTGTTACATAAGTTTTGAATCGCGTCAAAAATTAGAATGAAAAACTCGCAATAATCAATGACAAATGTTAAAATGTTATGTGCAAAACTTTTTTATGCAAATTTGTCAAAAAATTAAATACTTTGAAAACTTTAAGGGGGTTACTGAATACAAAATTTGGTTTTTGATTACGGTAAACTAAATTCAAAGCTTTAGAGAAGATAAATAATTACGGTACAATGAATTTAAAGCTTTAAGAGAGAAACTAATTACAGTATTCAAAATTCAAGGATTTAAAGAAGATAATTAATTACGATATACAAAATTTGAAGTTTTTAAAGAGGATAACTGATTACGATACACCAAATTCAATACAATTTCAATTTAAAAGTTTGAAAAAGTGAAAAAATTTGAGAAAAATGATTTAACACAATCATTTACAAACTTATTATTTAATCATTTACAAACTTATTATTTACACTTTCAGCTTTGGCGAAACTCAACAACGCCAAAGTCGACGAAACAGTGTGCTGAGGCGAGAACTATTTGCCATCAGTACGGTAGCGCGCCATGATTCCATGGAGTTTGTGTGCCCGCGAGCGGACGCCGGCGAGCATCTAATCGTTCACATGGTCTCCGAGATGAGTTTTCTCGCCTGCCAACTTGACTCGAGCGCCGTGAAGCTATTGGAGTGCGATGAGGAGAGCGCGAACGCCGTGCGCAAAAGTCCCAAGCGAAGAAAAATTGCGTTTCGCGAAAGTTCGCCGACGGCCGACGAAATTGCATTTATACCGGGCCACTCCTACTATTTTATAAGTAAGTCTTTCATAATTTGACAATATATGTAAGATATTCACAATTCTTTTGCATATATGTATTAGGCTTTTGCATATATGTATTTTATTTTTCTTTACATCTTCCGGTGGGAGGGAGGGAGGGGTGGGTATGGCCTTCTCCGCTTTACTGGATACGCTTTTGGTATGTATTATTAGAGGCTCAGCTGAGAATTCTCGGCTGAGAACTTTGAGATTTTATTTTATTTTACTGACCAGTATTTCCAAGCTAAATCATTATAATAAAGTGGTATTATTACCAGGTATGTATCACGAGAGGCATAGCTATGTTGTGTTATGAAAGTATGTAGCCGGACTGGTTTGAAATAAGAATAATTCTACATAAAATCAGAATGAGATTTTTCAATTTATAATTTTACAGTAGAGGAGGGGGGGGTATTACATTTGTATATTTGTACATGCTCAAAAGATACATAAATTTATAAGAAATGTAAGTCTTTCACAGAGAATTTCTTTTTATATTCAAAACAAAAGTCATCCATCAGCTGCGTCTGTGGTGTAGTGGCTAGCATGGCTGCCTTCCAAGCAGTCGGGAGGGGTTCAATTCCCCTCAGACGCATATACCTTTTGTTGTTGTTTTTGGTATTTTTTTATAAATTTAGTAATTTTCTGGGCACAAATTGTATTTTGCATTTTTTATTTTTGTATTGTGTTTTTAATTGTATTTTTAGCAACCTCAAATGGCAGCAATAACGGTCTACACAATTCGCAAGGCGGCTTTTGTGTGACCAACAACATGAGGCTAAAAGTCGATGTGGCGTACAGTGAGCCTGAAAATGGTAAAATTATACACATACAATATGTATATGTATTAGTCGAAACATTAAAAATTCATAAAGAAAATAATTTTGTAGCGGATACTTCAAAGTCCACCCAAATTGAATACTTCATTGAGGAGAAAGACTCCGACTCCACGCCAATTCTCTCTCTTGAGCCAGCAGTGAAACGACATCACGATCACAGCGCTGGCGCCGCCACCGCTGGGGCGCCGCCCGAAAAGTTGTCGAAAAATCTCGCCGACATTTTGCACATAAATCCGGAATATTTGGACTTTGTGCGCAAACACGCGGTTAGCGGCGGCATCGGCGCCATTGAGTTCCCCAACCAAGAGAACCCCGACTCCATCAAACGGCCAAGATTTGTGGCGCTAGTAAGTCATACATACATGTGGCGCTAGTAAAACATACATATATTTTACAATAAAGCTTTGATATCTGTACTGTTAAATGCTTGGCAGACCACCTGTGACTTGAATTATGAATGAACCAGGTGACTCATCTGAATCAAATGATTCAAATGAGTCATTTGACTCATTCCTATCTGATTCAAATAAGTCAAATCATTCAAAAAGTCATGTAAAAATTGTTTTGTAACTTGAAATTTTTTGACTTTTTTTGAGTCATTTTGCGGCTCAGGAGACATTTAACTTACAGTAAAATTTATCTACCATAATTTTTAGGTTCGAAAATTATTTATTTGACTCACAAAATTGTATGAATGATTCATTTGAATTAAAAAAAATTGCCACATTTTTTGAGTATTCATTTGAGTTATGAGTCAAACAATGATTCAAGGTAGGTAGACAGACGAGCTGTTTGAGAGCTGTTTGGACCAAAAAGAAAATAATTTTTTTGTAAATTACTGCCATTTTTAGGAATCTGCTCAGACGCGAAAACACGACTTTTACACAAACAACAACAACCATAACAACATCAATCAAAACAACAACAACAACAACGGTATGAGCGAGATCAACGATATCGATCTGGTGGATCGTAGCTTTGAGGTGAATTCGCCGCCCCCGCCGCCCACAAATTCGCCGTCGTTCTTCGATGAAATCTTCAGGAATAAAATACTTCCCCCCGACAACAAATACATGTCGCTCAAAGGTAATCATTCATTAATGAATTTTTTAATTTTAATCAGCTCGAAAACATACGCTGCGGGAAAAAAGATAGCTTCACCTAATAAAGAGGCTTGAGAGAAGCTTTTTTAATTAAAATAAAAAAAAGTTAAAATTGCCACATTTTTTGTAATTAGTGCGAAAATATATTTGAATTGACACACAAAATCAACCATCGTACATACGTGTGTACCAGGGGTGCTACGAAAATAAATTTTCAATTTCGTAAATCGTAAATCGAAAATCGAAAATTTTCCAATTTCGATGAAAAGATTTTCTTTTGTAAAAATTTACGAAAATTGGCCGATTTTTCGTAAATCGTAAATCGTAAATTTTGGGTCAAAAAAGCCGTAAATACGTAAATCGTAAATCGTAACTGTTAGCAAGGTATGTACAAATGAATGCAAAAATGAAAAATCGAAAATGAATATGTGATTTCGAAAATCGAAAATTTCGAAAATATAATTTCGAAAATTAAAAAGAAAAAATTACCGAAAATCGAAAAACGAAAATTTTTTTTGTCTAAATTTTAAAACTTGAACAAATTTTTATCATTTCTTCGACATTTTCAGGTTCCGCCGGCGGCTTTGACGACGAAACGAGCGGAAATAGCGGATCTTTATCGAATAATTTCAGACAAAATTGTATAAAATTTTTATTTTTCGCGCAATTTTTGAGGCTAATTGCGCTGCGTTTGGCGAGGCTTTGATGTGTATTCTTGTGTATTTATTTACATATTTGTGTGATCGATGTGTGTGTGTGTGTTGTATTTTATGAACAGATTATTATTTTGTATGATACACAGCTGCTGCTGGCTGATAGACGGGTATAAATTGTTTCATTTTTTACTGGAATAAATATAATAAATAATTCAAAATCAATCTCAAAATATTCCTACAGTTTCGCATACATATATGTATATGTTGTATACAAACCATAATCGACAGACACATCAGATAATACAAAAAATTATAATACGTTTAATACAAGAGTACCGTAACTTGACTTATCCGTAGAGAGTCTCCCGATCGGGGCTGGGCGTAATTACGGATTACAAATTACGAAAAAGTGGTCGTAATTGCGGTTTATTGGTGTGGGTATTTTCGACTTCTTCTGAAAAAATTTCATTACAAAATCCTTCAGAAATTCATAAAAATTTCCAGAATTCCGTGAAAAATTTTTCCAATTTTTCTCTAGAGAGGAAAATTTAATCAAGGAATTCTGAAAATTTCGAATTTTTTTGTGGAAACTTAAGGCAAAAAATAATGTGAAAAAAGTTTTTTTTATCAAATGAAACAAAATAAATTAAAATAAACACGAGGTATTTAATTGATTATACAATACATATACAAATATACAAGATATGGCTAGCTAAGGCTGTGTGGCTAGTGGGGGGGGGGGGGGGNTTGATTCCTCCCCCTTACCCCTCCCCTGCTCACGGAAAATTTAATGTAAATAAAAATAAATAAACAAAAAAATTAAATCAATCGTTCATTTGCATGTCGTCATCATCATCATCATCATCGTCGTACCACGCGAAACGGTCCGCCTCCTTTTCCGCCAATTTCGCGCTCAATTGCGCGACTTTTTCGCACTTTTCGTTGAGTATTTTTGTGAGTTGCGCCAGCGCGGCGTCCTGACGCGCGCTAGCTTCGGCGTGCGCGAGCGCGCTAGCCGCCTTCTCCATTCGGAGGCGTTTGATGATTTTGTCTTTTTTGGCGATTTGCGCGCTAAGCTCCGCGCTGGCAGCGGCGTGTGGTGACGACAAACGAGTGGCGGCCAACGTTTCGCTGAAATCAAAAAAAGTATTATGTGTTACATATTATTTTTGCGGATTGTTGCGGAGACGTTTGCAGATCAGACATTTGCAAACTATTGCAATATGCAAATTATTGCAAATTTTGCACATTTCTGCCTCTTGTCACTTTCATTTTTGTTGATTATATAGAGGAGTATACATTAATTACAGCCCAAGATGCGCGTCTGGGAGCTGGAGCATTTGGCTTAGGCTTAAACCTCATCTCGAGAAATTGATCTATGTAAGAAACGTAAAATTATTCAAATCACAGCTTTGTACATACAAAAAGAAATATTTGCATATCGGGGGTGTTGACATTTACCATTTACGTATTTACGACTTTCTTGACCCAAAATCTACGATTTACGATTTAAGAAATTTCGAGGTTCTGAAAATTTACGATTTACAAAAAATCGGCCAATTTTCGTAAATTTTTCAACATTTTTCAAGTAAATTGAAATTTTTTAAAAATTGGCGCGAAAAATGTCGATATTAGTGGGAAAAGAAAGTTGACGAACTCGAAAACGATCAGATGAAAATGAAAAAGCAGCAAATAAAATAAAACAGAAAAAACTTTCTTGAAACATTTAAGAAAAAACTCTAAAAAATGCAACTTTTCAATCCAATATTGAAAATTTTCGATTTATTAAAAAATTATAATATTTGTCTTTTCATTTTCGACACACCCCTGGTGGAAACTATTTAATTTTTTTAGGATCACGCTACCCCCTCCCCCAAGGGTCTTATCGTAAAGAAGAAAATGGCAGATGCGAACACTTCTTGCCTTATGCGACTGACCGTGGGCGAATTGCTTTTTGTTGGCGTTCTGCCTCGCCAAACAATCTTTCGCGTACGCGTCCAACGCGCGCAAAGTGATGGGCGGTAGCGCCTCAGAGTCGATTTCGATTCCGTCGCTATCCGCGTGGAAGCCGGGCTCGTGATGCTCCATAATTCTCTCCACACCGTCAAAATATTTGCCCGGCAATTCCTTCAAATTCAGCGACAAATTGCGCTTCTCCTCGTAGCTCATCGGCGTGGCGATGGCGGACGCGCAAACGTTTGCCGTCGACATTTTTCAGTTTCTTTCTGAAAATAATATTTTTTTCAACAATTTTAAACAATTTCCAACATTTTTAGGTAAATAATTTTTTAACAATTTTTAAATTGTTAAGAAAAAAAAGTATTTTGCTATTTTGGATTTTTTAATTTTTAAAAATTATAAACTTTACAAAAAATTAGATAGAATTATTACAAAATGATGGAGAATGTTCATTAATAATTTTGGTTGGTGACCCCACGGACGAAATAATTCTCAATTTGAAAAATTCAATTCTTTTTTTATATAAAAAAAGACTTGTCAAACGTCAAAATTGCGAGTTAGATTGCTATGCGGAGTATAAGCCCTAGCAGTATGCGGAGGCTGAGCCTTAGGCGAGTAGACAGGTCTCGAGGCTGTGCGGTGCCTAAGACCCTTAGGCGAGTGTCGCAGTATGCGGAGCCAAATGCCAACCCATTTTGGGCTTTGCCCGAGCCTCAGGCGAGTAGACAAGTCTCGAAGTAGAGAGCCTAAGCCTTAGGTTGATTTTGCCTTTGTCCCCTGGGGTTTTCGCCACTTTCCGAACACACTTTTTAGAATTTTTACCAAAATTATTATTTTTTTTATTTCGTCCGCAAATGTCGTCGGTGTGCCATAATATTGGATAATTTGCATTTAAAAGGCACTTTTTTAGTTTCTAAAAACAAAACTTTTTGCAAATTGGCCTTCAAGAAACGAATTCGTGCATGTAATTTATAAAAGAATTTTTTACTTTTTATTTGCAAATGGCCGAAGAATGATGATGACGGACAATGTCCACCACTAATACATAATACATACAATACATACAAACATATGTATGTATGTATGTATGGCTGACTGATTGGCGCATAAAAAAGCGCAAATTCAAACGAAAGCCTCCTCTCGAAATACAGCGAAATTTGCGCCGATGCCAACCAACTCATTTCTGTGAGAGCAAAAAAAATAGAAAATAAATTTTTGAAATAAAATCTAGATTTTCGTAAAAGGTTAAAAAAATTTGACAATTTGCACAATTAGAAATAATCAAATTTTGCTGATATTTGCAATTTTTTACTTGCAAATTTGAAAATGTTATAAAAATTGTCAGCTAGAGAAAAAATTTGCAAATTTGAGTGCAAATTTTAAAATTGTTAATCTAAAAAGAACTCATGCATTGACAATTTGCAAATTTTGTTTTTGTTGCAATTTGTTCATTCAAAAAATTGGCGCCTTCACTCAGCGTGCAAATCGCTTTCGTCCCACCACGATTTGCATGATAATGGCCGTGGAGTGGCGGTGGTGGCGGTGTGTGTGTGTTTGGGGGGGGGGAAGGCGAGAAATATGGTTGTCACGAAAATTTTCGTGAAGAAATAAGAAAAAATGAAATAATTTGCTCAAACATTTGTGCAAATTTCTTCTTCTCTATCGATTTGAGGCGGATTTTCACCACACTTTTTCCACAAAATGCGTACAAAATTTGCGAATTTGCGCAAAATACAAAATTTTGACTTTCTCGAAAAATTTTTTTTTATATTTTGCAAAAAAACGCAAAAAATCGAATAAATAATGAATGAATGCTGATTGAGGTGATTACATACATATACATACGTATATGTACGCATATATAATACGTATGTATATGTACATATATGTATTATGTGTTTTTGATTGATTGTAACCGTCCGCTTTTGATGGATTTGTTTTTGCATTGAATTTGCATTTTTAATTGTTAGCGAATTTTGCAACCTCATACATACATACCAGGGGTGTAGCAATTTTCGATTTACAGTCTTTTTTCTTTTTGATTATCGATTTTCGAAATTTCAAATTTACTTTTGTTACACTCCTGATACATACATATGAATTCATATAGTTTTTGATTTGTTTTATTTCTTATGTGTAATTAGTAAAAATACGATATAAAATACGAATTTATGACAATTTTGTATAAGCCATACATATATTCTCACATGCCATGCAATAAGACTTACACAAAATTGGCATAAGCTTTCAAGCAGTTGTTACTGCAAATTTGGCTTTCAATTAACGGTTTTAGGGAAATTTTTAGAGCGATAGAGAAAAAGAGAAATGTCGTCGAATAGTTTCGAGAATTATAAGTTCGTGATGCTCAATTCGAGCTCGTCCGGCCGCCACAAAACTTCATCTTCGCGCGAACGAGAACGACCCTCCAGCCACAAGTACAGTAGCAGCAGCAGCAGCAGGTACGGTAGCACACACATATATACATACTTTTTTTCAAAATAAAAATTTCAAATGATTTTTCTGTGGTGTTAGCCCATACATATTATATTTATATTTACATATATTTATTTTTATTTAATCTCACATTGGCGAGCATAGATTGAAAAGTTTTCTGCTAGTGTCATTTACGCCACTTTCGTATATATTTATTCCCAAATTGTATTTTTATTGCGAAAATTGCCAATTGCCAATTGCCAATGATGTGGATTGGGTTTTGCAGGTACGATTCTGCGGTACACCGCCGCCGCGACTCGGCCAGCGTTCGCTCGCGCTCTCCGCTGCCCGGCCGAAGTTCCAGGTTTTTTTCATTTAAATTTAAATTTATTTATTTTTTCTTTTATTATGTTTTGAATAATCTTTTTTTTTGCGGAGATAATTAAAAAAATTTTTGCTTTTTCTTTGTTATTTTTTGATTTTTTGAAAAAATCTCTAAAAAACTCTTAAATCCATATTTAAAAAAGTTCATTTCTTAAATTTAATTTGAAATGTTGTATTACGTTACTAACTTCAGTGTTCACGTCTACCGCGGTGGCGTGCGGCAGTATCCCAAGTCTACCGCGCATATTCCGCCGCTGTTTCCGTCGTCACGCGGCAGCAGCAGTCGTGGCGGCGGCTTGCGCGGCAGCAGCCGCGGAGGCTGGCCGCCACGCGGTCGCGGCTGTTTGCGTGGTGGCTATCGCGGCAGAGGCGGCCCGCTGTCGCCGCGCACCGAACGCTTCTCCGCGCGTATACCCGCGCGCGTTAGTCTACGCGGACGCGGCTACTCTCGCGCTGGCATTTCGTTGCGCGGCAGCAGCCGAGGCAGCATTGCCTTGTTGTCGCGCGACGGCAGCGGCGCCGCGCGGCCGCGTCGCGTGGTGTCGGTGTCGCCGGTACGAAAGGCGAAACATCCGCTACCGTACGCGGTGTCGCCAGTGCGCGCGGAAGTTGACGCGCCAGTGGAGGAAGTGCTGACGAAAGGCGAGCTGATGAAGCGAATGAAAGAGGCGAAAGACGCCGACAATGTACCGTATTTTTCTTTAATTATCCATGATCGTAGTCGTCAATTCTTCCTGGAATTTAGCGAGTTTTTTTCAAGGAAAACTTCATAAACTGAAAAAAGTTCATCTAATAAACTTTTTCTTGTTAATAAACTGAAAAGTTTATAAAATGAAAAATGTTTAGTTTATAAACTTTTCTCATATTTTGTATGCTTTAGTTTCAAAAATTTTTTGGATTGAAAAAATTTTAAAAACTAAAAATTGAGTTAGTGTCGCGCGCGAACAGAGTTAGCGAGATGAAAAAAGGTAAAGTTTGGGAATTTTACGGCTATCCCCCGTAGCCAAGCGGTAGAGCTACGTGCCAGTTGTACGTTGTCGCAGTTTCGATTCCTGCTGGATGCGATACATTTTTCTTTTTCCTTTTTTGAAATTTCACTGACCTGGTTTGGTTCAAGGGTTTAGGGAGTTTAAGGCGCGTTTATGGTTATGGGTTTAGTTCATTTCGTTTACGGGTCAATCCGCTTTTTGTCCGCGCACCACAGTTTACCCTATTTTTGCATTTTTTATTGGTAATTTCCTCGAAAAAACATTTATATATTTCTCTACAAATTCAACGTTTTAACGGAAATAATAAAAAGATTTTTTTATTCATTCAGCTGGACGAACTGTATCGTTATCGCGAGTTGTACAAAGAGTTGTTGGACAAGGGCGAAAGCGCCATCAAACTCGACGGCGGCAAACATCACCACCGCAGCAACAACAACAATGACAACGACTTTGACGAGATGGACAGCCTCGACTTGGAGGAAGTCGAATGTATTGGTTAGCTTTCACTTTTTTTATTTTTTTCAATTAAAATTTATTATTAAAATTAACTTTCTTTATTTTAAACGTCATTTTTTCTATTAATTTCAGTTTTTTTTAAATTAATTAATTATTAATCTTTGTTTTTTTCGTTATTTTTTATAATATAAGTTATGTTATTCCTTGAAGCAAATGAAATCACTTTACGGTTTGGTGCTCCACGCTTTGCGCACCAAGCTTAATTTAATTTAATTTTATATATTTTTATTTTATTTTATTTCGGAATTGTCCAAAATATACACACACATATATATATATATATATATATATATATATATATGCGAGGATTTTGGTGGGCAAATGTGGTGCTATTTTCAGAGACGCTTGAGGGAGATGATGAGTGCGACATATCGTCGGCGAACGAGGACGAGAGTAGAGAAAAGTCGATCGAGGCAAAGCGCGACAAACAGCAAATTCCAACTTCGTCGGCGGCAAAATCCGCCGGCTCGGCGGCGAAAGATGGAAAGTCGACGGCGAGAAAAGAGAGCGCCGCAAACATTTCTTCCAAAACCAAAAAGGCGGCCGCTGAAGCACACCACAAAAGGTCCGACAATTTTGCGGCGAGCGGACGCCAGCAGAGGCAGAGGAGGAGCGAGTATGTTATTAAGAGTGTAGAGTGTGAGCTAGAGCTGTCATTAACTAGAACCTAAGCCAAACAAACAAACAAACAATGAATCAATGAATGAAACCAAAAAACTGACGGAAAATGTTTAAAATGAAAATTTGCTTGAACTAATTATCCAGGAATGATGGTAATGATGATGATAGCGCTGCCCCAAAAGCCAAGGCAAATGCTGACAATGGCCATGGCAATCGTCGTGGTGGCGCCGCCGGCGGTGCTGAGGCGAAGAGCGCGGCGGCTGAAGAGGGCGGCGCGATCACCCGAAAGCGCGGCCAGCAGCGCTCCGCACAGCTGCGCGAAGACGAGGCGGAAGAGCTCGACTACGACGAGACGGCGATAGAGAAATCCGCCGGCACGTCGAATGAGTCGGCGCGGCAGCGGCGCTCACTGCGCAAACGGCAAAGACGGCGCAGCGACGACGACGAATTGTCGTACGGCGAGAGCGAGGGCGAAGAGGAGGATTTGTACGGGGAGGGGGAGGAGGAAGAGGAGGAGGAAGAAGAGGAGGAGCAGGAAGCGGAATTCCTACAGTTCGCCGAGGACAGCGTCGACGTCGAGACGATGGTCGAGGCGTCGTCGCGCCGCTCCGACGCAGCGGGCGGCGGCGTCGCGGACGCCGAGGACGAGGACTTTATGAACGCAATGCTGAATGAAAGTGGCGGGGCTGGCGACGGCGACATGGACGCGGAGTGCTCCGAGGACGCGGCGAACAATAGGTCAAGCACGCGCACACTTCTACCCGACATTCTCGGCTTAGTGCGCGCCAGGTTGGCGGCGATGAGCGGCGACAAACAGCGCCGACTGCATCGACGTCTGCTCACACACCACAGCAAGCAGCAGCGCGCACACACCGACGATGATGACGCGGGTGCGGTGGAGGAGCACGAGGCGTCCATCTCGGACGCACAAACCGTTGCTGTGCCTCCGTCCATTCTGCCCATTCTTATGCGCGCAATTATCTGCGCGCTCGCAGACTTTCATCACTCTCATTCTGACCACCTCTCTCCCGCTAAGTCTGTCTTTCCGCCCTTGAATTTCTCGCATTACTCCTCCGACGCGGCAATGCACGCGAAGGTGCGTGAGGTGATGGCGGCCATTGGGCCGCAATTGCGCTTGCTCGAAGATTTGAATACCGCCGAAAGTTTGCTCGACGACGCGACGCGACGAGACGCGCCGCCGTCTGCATCGGCGGCAGTAGAGCGTGACTCCGCCACGGCGAAGAAGGAGTGGAGCGTCGAGTGCGACAACGCGCCGCTCAAGCAAAACGCGTGCGCCACAGAGAAATGTCTGACGGAAATTGTTGGCGTTCTGTTGAAAAGCGTTTTGGGCGCAGAGGAGAGCGCGCAAAATGAATGAATGCCGCGCGTAGTGTAAGTCAAACTTTTCGTGGAATTTTATTTTTTTGGGCTAAATTACGATATTTTTTATATATTTTTATGAACAATTTTTCTAAAAGTATCAAGACCTACTCAACCGATTTCGATTTCTCAACAATAATATGAACTTTTTATATTTTTTTTGCATTCAAAATGAATCCAAAATTCTGAAAAATGAATGGATACTTTTTTGAATTTGACAAGAATTAGTTTTGCATGCGACATTCTGTGCTTCGATGATGCATTCAGGGTACATTTGGGATACACTTTTCTGATTGAAAAATTTTTTTGAAGAGGCATTTGAGCAAATATTTTCATTTTTTACAAAAAAAATTCGCAAAAAAAATTTTTTTAAGTTTTTACCCGAAATTTTTTATTTTATTTTTTGCAATTTTTAGCGAAATATTTGGCGGGAAAATCGGAAGCAAATAATTTTTGTGCCGCGTGATTTTGCGTGAAAAATGCACTTGTCACACACACACACACACACACACAACACACACACAATACACACTCAACACACATAATACACACTTTTCGCCATACACATCACACATACATATAAATATGTATACATGTCTTTGGGGAGAGCTGCGTATGTGCGTGTATGTGCGTGTATGTGTGTGTTTGTGTGTGTGATGTATTATTTTACTTCGTACCACTCAAAAATATTGAGCCAAAAAATGAAAAATAAAAAATGTTTTTTTATTTATTTCCGTTTTTTGGCAATTTTTTATGTCGAAAAAAATTAAAATTTATTTTTACTTTTGCTTTTACAATTTTTTAGTACAAATTTTGCGAAATTGTAAATTGTGATAAAAATAATTGCGTAAAGATCAAAAAATGTGTTTTTTTCACAAATTTAAATTTTTTTTAATTTATAATTTTTAATTTAAATAAAAAATTTAATTTTTATTTTTTAAAAGTATTTAAAAATTTTTCTTTGAATATTTTTTTTAATTTTAGATTTAATATTCTTCGATTTTGCACGATTTCGGAAGATCAGGAACATGTTTTTGTAAATTTTTCGCGATTTTTATTTATTTAATTTAATTTTACCATACATATGTATGTATAATGATGATATACATATATAAAATAAATGGATATGTATGTATAATGTAATGATGACATACATACACATGTATATAAAATTTTATTTTTATTTTATTAAATAATTTATGGAAATATTTTTAGAAGTTGATGGAACAATGAATGATAATGATAAAGATGAGTAATCAATAATGAACAATGAATGATAATGAATACTTCATAATAAACAATCGATAATGAACAATATGCAGATGAATGATGTTTATGAGGAATTGTTTGCTCGCCGAACGCTTAAAATAGATTTAATCAAAAATACATTTCATTCGATCTGCAATAACAATAATAATAGTAATATTTTATGGTAATTACTGTACATATTGAGTTGTTTGCAATACATACTATACACATATGTTGTATATATGTATGTACACATATTACATGTGTGCATACATATGTATGTAATAATGTGTATATGTACACACATATTGTATGTATGTAATCAAATACATGTGTATGTGTAACGAATTTGATTACGAATAGTCAAATATCAATTGCGTATTTATTAAAAGCTCTTTTTTGCATTATTTTAAAATTTTTATTTGAGAAAAAAATAAATTTCAAACAAAAAATATCGAAAAAGTGTCTTTCATTTCGTTTTTATTGCATTTTTTGAAATTCAAATTTCTTATTTACTGTATCCATTCTTTTTCATAGTTTATTGTTAACAGTTCATTTTATTGAGATTCAGTTCGCTGAAACAATTCTTTGAAACATGCAAAATTTTTTCAATGAATTGATTCTTTATTTTTATTTCATTTATCGATTTTGCCAAATTTAAAAAAAAACTTTGGAAATTTTTTATTAGGATGAAAAAAATTTTTTGGTTTTTTTACTGTAGAATACATTAAGGTATTATTTCGTTCGCGGTGTGAAGCTATGTTGAACTGTATGTATACTCTCAAATAATATAAATATTAAAACAAATAAATTAATGGTACAAACATTTTCCAATTTTTTCTTCGAATAATTTGTAATTGAAACAATTTTCATTTTTCTCCACGTTCATTGCTGATGAGAATGTAGTGAATTCAGTGTAGTGAATGCAAATCTAATGAATAATTACAGCAAATTCGTCATTTTTTCTTCCTCGCGATGGCGGAAATTAACGAACGCGCGACGACGTCCGTCGACTGCGCGCCAATGTCGCCGACAAGCGCGAACGCGCCCGGCGCGCTCGGTGCGCTCGGCGACAGCGTTCAGACGCAAGCGGAAAATTTTGCCGACAAAATGTACGCGTTCGTGAACGGCGAAATTCAAGGTTTCCACTTTATACATTTACTTTCGAATTCACAAAAAATTTTTATATTGATAAGATTTTTCAAAAGTATCATATGCTTTTTTGTCATTAGGTTACTGTATAAGTATGGTGGCAGTTCGGTTGGCTATTTGTATATTATATATGTAGCTTAACAGTATAGTCGATTATTTGTTTACTGTACAGGTAGCTTGTAGCGTGTTTGCAGTATAGTTAGCTTAGCCTTACTGTCGATTATTTGTAAACCAGATAATTAGTCTAACAGTGCGGTATAGGTGGATTGGCGGATACGGTTGATTTTTTATAAACACATAAAACATATAATCGCTACAGTAATACATTTATTTAATTAATTGAGAATATTTTTATTTTTGATTAATTTGTCACACATTTTGTGAAATTTTCACATTTTACCGAAAGTTTTACCGAAAGTTTAATGAATTATTAATTGAATTGAATCTGATATGATTGTGTGATTGTTTTTGAGGCACGATCGAGGACTACAAACTGCTGGAGGAGATGAACGCGTCGACCTCACAGCGCTACTCGGACATGAAGCACGTCGCGCAGACCATTTCCGCCAAACTTTTGCAACTTCGCCAAAAATGTTCGCTCTTTCCAAATTCGAAAAATTAATTAATTAAAAAAATGTTAAAAAAATAATTTTTTGAAGAAATTTTCTTTTACAATTTTTGCAAATTTTCAATATTTCTGAAATCGAAAGTGTTTAGCACAAAACATTTATTCAAAATTTTTTAAATGTTTTATGAAATTATAAATTTGACATTGAAAATTCTTCTTGAAAACCAACCTTTCCATACTCATATTCTTTCACAAATAATGCAAAAAATTTTTTTTGTTGCAGACGAGGACATCCAGCCCTACCTCGAGCAGGTCGACGAAATCGACGCGGCCAGCCGCCGCCTCGAGGAGGCGGTTGGCGCGTTGGAAAATTATGTTTTTTCGCTTGGTAATTTTTCTATTTTTTTAATTTTTGAATTTTAAATTTTTGAAAAAAATTTTTTTCATTTTTTAAATAAAAAATTTTTTTTAATATAATTTTTAGTTTATATTTGCATACATATGCACATATGTAAATGAAATAAATTTCAGAAAACAAACTGAAAAAAATTCAGCAGACACAGATTGCGTAACACTACAGCAAATAAATCGTCCGCAAATTTCGCTTAATTAATAATTATTCATTTTGTATTAAATGTAATAATTACTCTCTAATCCCTACCGTAGTCATTTTTGTTATTCATATTCTCGTACCATATAACTAGTTATTTCCGTGTTTTATAAATGCGGTGGTGGTGCACACTGTACACACATACACATATACATTGTTTACATTCTCATACATATACATACATACCAATACACATAGACATTTGGATAATCACATATACATATACACATACATATATACAGACATCTATGTGTATGTGTGTGCACTTTATGTCATACTGTACAATGTGTGTATAAATGCCATAATACATTTTTAAATTTACTTTTGCAATTTATTTTCAGAAATAAAATTTCAAACTACCATAACTATATACATACACTGCTGGGAAATAAAGATAGGTTCACCCAATTTTTTTTCGAATTTCTCAAATATTTTGGTCAAAAATTTTTTTCGTCAAAAA
>SAUE01003158.1:17451-49400 GCA_009724625.1 Deladenus siricidicola
AATTTGAAAATTTTTATCTACAATTGTTTTTTCTTCTTCTTCAAAATTGCACTTTTCTTTCCCTCTCGAACTCTTTCACACAAAATACACACAAACACACACACACACATACACAAAACACACACACAAACATACATACACAAACATGCACAAAAACACACACACACACACACGCACACACACACATACACAAAAAACACACACACAAGCATACACAAAAACATACACACACAAACACACACACATACACACACACACATACACAAAAACACACGCACACACACACACATACAAAAACACACACACACACAAGCATACACAAAAACATACACACACAAACATGCACAAAAACACACACACACACGCACACACACACATACACAAAAACACACACACACAAGCATACACTAAAACACACACATACACACACACACACACATACACACACACACACGCACACATACACAAAAACACACATACACATACACACACACATACACACACACACACACACACACACACACACACACACACACACACACACNNNCACACACACACACACACACACACACACACACACACACACACACACACACACACACACACACACACACATACACAAAAACACACACACCCCCACATCAACCCAATAAATTCCAAAAAAACGAATTGTAAAAAAACGATATAAAAAACTTTAAAAATCAAACGAAAAATGTCGAAATTGGTGTTTTCTACGGTTCACCGACTTTTCCGGCCCAAACCATGTCTTGATCTTTTTATATACATATAGATAATACAAATTGATATTTTTTTATATTTTTACGAGGAATTTTATATCACCTTGAACTATATTTTTTATACTTTGAAAAATATAAGAAAAGTTATAATAAACTTTAAGAAACTTTAAAAATAAGAAGATTTATAAAAAACTTTTAATTGAATCCAAAAATCAAAATTTTTTATTTATCAATGTTATCAATGCCATTGGACATTAACCTATACTGCAGTGCACCTATGTTCGAAATAATTTTCGCATCCGTAACTGTTTCTTCTCTGTCAAAATTTCAAACTAGCTCGTAAATAGCGCGACTCTTTTGATTTTTTTTTGATTTTTCAAATATTTTTTTGATTTTTCAATTGTTGCTATAAATTTTTATTTTTAAAAGTACTTTTAAAAACTTGAAAAAATTTGAATTAAAAACAATTTTTAAATTTTTAAAATTTCAAATAACATTTTAATTTTTTTCATAAATAAAAACATTTTTTTTATTTCTTGGACATACCAAAAAATATGGTTTGGGCAGCAAAAGTCGGAGTCCCGTTTTCTACTCCTTTGAGAAATTTAAAAAAATTGATTAGGCTTGGTTTAGATGGTTTTGACGCTTTTTCAAAATACTACTGTATGTATGTGGTTCTGAAAAAAAATTCACAATGTTTGCAGTTATTTTGTCAAAAAAAAACAATGTTCAAATTTTGTATATTTTGTGTTTCCAAAAGAAGATTGATTTTTGTAATGTGTATTTCAGGGTGTAACAATGTATCAGGGGTGTAACAATTTTCGATTTTCGGTCTTTTCCTTTCGATTTTGGATTTTCGAAATCACGAACGCCTTTCGATTTTCGAAAAATTGGCCATTTTTTCGAAAATTTTCAAAATTTTGAAAAAATTTTTTATTCAATTCAACCCCGCCGATAAGTAATTTTTTTCACAAAAATTTAGTCAAAATTAAGTCAAATTGTGTCATTTTTAGGAAAAAGTTTAAGTTTTAAGTTTCAAACTTTTTCACATAAGTTTTCGTGATTTCGAAATCGAATAAATTAAGTTTCGAACATCCACGGGTTCGTTAATACATACATCACTTATAGCTATTATCTTCTTTTTTTATTACATATACAATAACATAATAAAAAAATCGAAAAAAGGAGCCGAACCGGGTTTCGAACCAGCAAAGACCAAAGCGCAAACGTGGACAACAACCACCAAGCCACAAACTTATACTGAGCCTTCCATAAAATTTTGGTTCATAATTAAAAGAATTACTATATAACTTGCAAATAATTTTTTGTTCTTGATTTTTTAGAAGTACAGGGTGCGGCAGCTAATTCCCCTTTTTTGAAAGTGGAATAACTTTTTTTCTACTGAACCAATTTTGAAAATGAAGATAGTTTTGGAATGTATTCGCGTTATGAGGTTTTATATGACGTATTGCGCAAATTTGCCGCTTTTTTTTGCGCGCGCAAGTGTCGCGCGGCAAATTTTGCGCGCTATACATTATATGCCGTTCGACGCGGAAAATCATTCTGCGTTCAACGCCGCCAAGGGCGCGTCGATAGCTTTCCTAGAAAAAAAAGTTATGATCAAAAAACCGTTTTGAACCTATACAAAATTTTAACATAAAATTTTAACATTTATCAAAAAATTGCATCTAATTTAGTTTTGTTTTGTTAATTGTTATTTTTTTTGGTATTTTTTTCGTTTAAAAAATAAAAATATCGTTTGTAAAAAAATAAAAGTTTAATATGTAAAAGTTTCGCTCGGCAAATTTGCGCAATACGTCATATAAAACCTCATAACGCGCACATTCCAAAACTATCTTCATTTTCAAAATTGGTTCAGTAGAAAAAAAGTTATTCCACTTTCAAAAAAGGGGAATTAGCTGCCGCACCCTGTATATTGAAAAATATACACATTTCGATAAAATTTTTCTTTCGATTTTTGACGATTTTCTTCTTTCAATTTTCGAAATTTCAAATTTACTTTTGTTACACACCTGGTGTGTATGTGTGCATCAGGGGTGCTACAAAAATAAAGTTTCAATTTAGTAAACCGTAAATTTTTTTCGAAATTTTATATATCATAGAAAATCTAAAAAATTGAAAATTTTTGATTTGAAATTTCCATTTTTTAGTTTTTTCTCGATTTTTTCAAGAAAGTTTTGCTGTGCTTTTGTTGTGTTTTTGGGTGGTTTCTTTGTGGGAATAAAAGCAGTCCAATGAGCGCCTTCTATTATTATACTTTCTAACTGCGGAATCTAATTCTGAGTTACCGAAGCTCTTTGCGCCCAAGTTCTTTCTTCATTACAGGCGGTCATTTACCCGGTGATTCTTTTACTTTCCAGAAAAAGAATTTACTATGTACATAATTCCTAAAATGTTATATCATTTGTGTATCATTTTGTAGATGTCATTGCACGTAATATCATTGTAGATGATGCGGATATCCGCGTTGCTTTTCTTGTTTTTGGCGGAATTCGCCGTCGTTGGCGACGCGGAAGAGCGGATTGCGCTCAGCAATATGCTGTTGCCATTGAGCGCCAAAGAAGCGGCGGAGATTTCGGCAAAATGCGCCGGCCAAAATGAAGCCACCTACCGCGTAGAGGGCGGTGAACACTCAAAAGTGCCAATTCCGCACGCTGCAGTGCTAATTTCTCAGGAGACGGAGACTCATTGTAGCGCAGTGTTTATCTCAAAACGACATTTGGCATGTTTTAATGAGGCTTTTTTGTTTGCGCTGCAATTATGGAGTAATGTTTGAATGAGTGAAACAATTTACCCCATGTATTCTCATCAGGGCTGGGCGTAATTATGGATTAAGAATGACGAAAAAAAGTGGTCGTAATTACGGTTTTTTTGGTGTATGGTATTTTCGACTTTTTCTGAAAAAAATTCATTACAAAGTCCTTCAGAAATTCATGAAAATTTCTAGAATTCCATAAAAAAATTTTCAAGTTTTTCTCTAGAGAGGCCCTTTTTCTTCGAAAACGTATTTCTGCGCGTTTTCAGAGGAATATTAAAAATTGATTTTTTTTTGTTAAATTTTTTGATAGTCAAAATAGTCAATTACGAAATTCCGAATTACGAAATTACGAAGATTACAAAAATAATTTTTCGTAATTACGCCCAGCCCTGGCTCTGATCATGCTCATTTTTGGAAACACTGAAAATTACCGTAGTCGTTGACATGGCTTCATAGGTAAAAAATATTAAATATATATGTAATAATTATTATAAATTAATTTTAAAAAATTTTCTGCACACAATTTTACACAAGTTTAATTTTAAATACATGCAATACGTAGTAAAATACTTCGATCGTAGCGGAATACGGTAGGCGCAGTGCTGTGCCAATTTGCTACCGTCTCGCACACCGTGCATTTGTTTGAGAAAATGTATTATTATTATTTGAATGAATGTGGAATATTATCGATGCTTTTTTTGCAGGAAGTCAATGTATGCAAAAAATTGTTGAACAAACCTCAATCTGCGATAGAACATTTATGCTCTATCGCAGATTGATTTTTGCAATTTTAAATTTTATATTATTTCAGATTTCGTCGACCGAGTGTTTCGGAATAAGGGAAGCCAAATTTTTGCGCCTCGCCGCAGGCGGCATTTGCTACCGCAGCTCATCGACGTGCGGCGGCGGCGATACGGCGGCGGCGGCGGCACCGGACATGGTGGATTTGGAGATCGACCTCGTCGTATACGACAAATCCGCCCACCGTTCCGCCACAACAATCGCCATAATTCAATTAAAGAAAAGTGTGCCTTTCGAGTACGCTTCACGAATTAGTAAGTACATTTTTCACAATTGGCAAAAAAACATTTAATTTTTCACAAAATAAATAATTTAAAATAATAAAATTGTTAGAGCGGATTAAATAGTAATTTATGTTACTCGATTAGAGGTGTTTGTGTTGCTCAACTAGCAGAGCAATCGTCCCGGCGATTGCTGTGATGGTTGTGGATTCGATTCAAGTTCACAATTACCACTAACATAAGCAAAAATGTAAAATACAAAATGCTTTTTTATATTTTAATGAACATTGTTATTGTGGTTAGTGGTTAGTGGTTGTAAAAGGGAAGATCTGCCATCAGCGACTCGACATTTGTGGATTTCAAAGTTTAACCGGCTTTTTGTAGTTGAATCGAAAATATTTTAGTAAGTTAAACAATCGATTCGATGCAGAATTTCTTTTTGAGTTAAATCACACGTTAAAAAATGGAATATAAAATTTTCTGAAAAAAATATATAAAAAGTTGAACATGCCTGCCATTCGACGCGGAATGAATTGCCATCTTAAAATTGGTTAAATTTCGAAATCCGAAAATGTCGATGCGCCCTGCCATTTGCGGACGAAATAATTCTCAATTCTTTAAGAAAATTCAATTATTATTTTTATAAAAAAAAGACTTGTTCTAAACGTCAAAATCGCGAGTTAGGCGATGATATCCTTTTTTTGCCCAAAATTTTTATCGTAATTTTTTTGCCGTTTTAAATCATCTTAAGACATCTTAGAATGCCAATGCCTTAGGCTAAGCCTTTGACAAGTCTCTATACTATACGGAGCTTGAGCCTTATGCTAGTTTCAAAGTATGCGGAACCCGAGCCTTAGGCTTGGCCTGAGTCTTAGGCGAGTAGACAAGTCTCGGAGAAAAGAGTAATAAGCCTTAGATTGATTTTACCTTGATCCCCCTTGTTTTCGTCACATTCCGAACATTGTTTTTTTAGAATTTTCATCAGAAACGAATGCGAAATTCGTCTCAGCGCATTAATTACTCAAAATTAAATGAAAATACTTTTTATTTATTTCAAAAATTGTGAATTTTTAAAAATTATTTAGTCCGTAAATGTCGGGTTCATAAATGTCGGTGTGCTTTGCCATCAACTTGGCCGACCGTTTGTCTCCCGTCACATCTCTTCTCACCGACTTTTCTATGAAATACTTCTTCTTTCCAGTTTCTATCCAGATATTCGTTTCAGTGATTATTTTTCATTACAAGCACCTGAAAAGCAGGTGCACACACACACTCGCATGAAATAAATTTCCGAAAACTTCAAGTTTTACATTCTTGGTTTTACAAACCTAACAAAATCACAAATATTTTTGTCAATAATTGGGGCATAACCGATAAGTTACGCGGTGACTTATAAATTACGCGGTAAAATATATTTGAAAAGTTCGAAATATTTATAGGCTTTGCGTGCCTTCCAAAAAAGGACGCGCCTCTGCCCGACTTTCTTACCATAGCGGGATGGGGCAGCGCAAGTGCGAATGAGTGGATTTCGCTGTCTAGCCTCAAAAAAGTCGATCTTGTCACTGGTTCGTCGGCGAATGAATGCAAAGAAGAGTTCTTGTTTTGTGCGTACGGACCAACGAACGAACCGCTTGCAAGCGCAGCATTCGGTGACGTCGGCGCAGGCGCTGTCGACATGAGTAGGGGGTTACATTCATATGTACACATATGTACACAGACAAAATGTGTGCTACTAAGCATTGCGAAAAACAAAAAAAAGCCATAACAAATCAATCCACAAAGAATATTACATAATATGTAGGTATACGTAATTTGCTAATCTCAAAGATTAAAAATTTACGTAAATTTACGTAACATTATATCTATTATATTTACATATGTTTCCGATATTCATCAAAATTATTTATGTATCTTAGTTTAGAAAACAACAAAAATGTTCTCTACGGTATTGTAGAAGATGTGGGCGTCAAGTCGACAATCTCGCCGCACAAAAGGTATACACGCTTCGTCGACGTGCGCAAAATTGTCGACGATTTGTGCGCTCTGCTTCAATTCGACGTGTGCCGTAAAAGTCTTTCATTAGTTTGCACACATTTAATACTACATATTATATGTATGTATATGTATAGAATAATTGTGCCTGCTACAGGTGAGGATACCGTCAGTTTGAAGCAGTCTGTTTTTGTGCCAAACGCGGTCTTCTTCAAACGACCGTACTTCTACCGCGACTTTCGTCCGTCTTTTCGCATTTCGCGGCCGACCGCGATTCGCGAATGCGTCGCGGATTCGTTTAGCGTATATCCGCCATTCGCCGCCACTCTCGTCAACAATGACAAAGTGCAATTTTGCTCGGCGATCTTCATTACGATGCGCCATCTGATCACAACCAGAAAATGTATAGTTGAGCATCGTAACCGCGCAGAAAGTAATTATTTTGCATACTTTTTGCCTTAAATTTGTTTTCGCATCTTAAATTAAATATTTATTTTTTATTGTTTATGTTAGGATTACCCTCAAACGTTGCCCAACTCCACTTCACCGTGGAAGGAGGCGGATCTTGTCTAGCATCCAGCAATTTGGCAGGCACTTGTGAAGAGACGAACAAGACGCAGACGTACCAAGTCAGTTTTCATCAAGATGTCCATGTGTGTGTGACTTTAGCTATTTTTTGTAGCTTTAAATAATATCAAAAATCATTGTTTACATTATATGTAATATCGTATTGTAAAACAAAAATTTGTATACAGGTTCAATTTGTGGCATATGACGATGAAGACGTGGGCTGGGAAAGTGCAAATTTAGCGATAATAGAACTTGCGGATGAGGCTGGCCCAAGAGTGTTTCCCGCGTGTTCTACGCTGCTACGTCATAATTATGCCTTCTACCAAGTGAACGGTAGAAAAGCCGAAGGTAATTATTGAAATGTCTCTTAACTTTTGCTTGATTTGTTTTCGTCAAGTTTTTCTACCACCTATCGTGCACTCATATTTTAATGGCTAGCGACTTTTATGGATTGTTGGTGAATAAACAAATTAAAACTTAAAAATGTTATTAAAAATAGTGCCTTAGGACAAAAATTTATCAAAAATCATTGTTTTTTTTTTTTTTTTGCTAAATTTTTAATACACAAAACATATGTATGTACATATTGTATACATTGTATGTGTAGTGTAGTTTTTGTCGTTTAGCTCGCTTTTTTGAAAACGATGCCGAACTCAATCTTCAACTTTTGAAGCAATCAAAAATTCACATTGGCGGTATGAAGAATAACGTACTCTACACGGTGCCGCCCACCGCGCAAACGCGTAATCGCGATCGCGGCGCAGCCGTCTTCGACAGCGACGACGGCGAACTAGTGGGCATGTTGTTGGGTTGGAACGGAACGACGAACCTCATCTTGCCGCTGAATGCCGTCGAGGACGCTCTCTGCATCTACTTGGACAGATGTGACTTTCCCCGAAAAACCCACTACAATGTGCGTGAATTTGCGGTATTTGACAAAATATTTCGCCCGAATGAACAGCTCGTCAAGAGCGATCTCGAACTTCGCGAAACAGCCAGGATAAATATGCAAATAAATCCACATAACATTAATTAATTATGTAAACAATTGCCACACGTATTGTACATAGATATCTCCACAAATTTACTCAAATCATACCCATAAAAACTTTGAATAAAACTTTAAATCATACAATAGTTCGTACATAGTTAGTCGAATATTTGTTGCTTTAGTTTTAAATATGTACTCAAAAAATTTTTGTGTATTTTTTTGTACAGCTAAAATTCAAATTTTTATAATTTTTATTTTAAAACTTTTTGATTGTCGCCGACGTTGACTCCGCCGAATTTCCCAGTAAAATTATATTTAATTCGCCTACAAAATTACGATATCGGCAGCATATATATATATATATATATATATATATATATATATATATATATATCTGCCCACTTTTTCGGCGGGAATTCAAATTTCAAATTTTCAATTTTTTTGTTTTGCTATCCTCGTTAAGTGGTTGTAAGGAGCGTTCGAATTCGATGTTGATTTTTGTTTTTAACCACTTTTTCGGTGGTAATTTGAATTTCAAACTTTCAACTTTTTTAATTTATTTAAATTGCGTGAAATTTTTGGATAAGAGGTTTTGAAGGGGGGTGTTCTAATTTTACATTTGTTTTTGGCTCCACCCACTTTTTTCGGCCAAAATTCAAATTTGAATTTTTTGGCGAGCAATGCGATAGGTGCGGGGAAACTTTCAGGCACCGGGCATACACTAAGGCCCCGAACTTTGCCCTGTAGGGACAGCGCCCCTTCTACATAGTATGTATGTTAAACTTATATGTATATGTAGGTGTATATATGTTTAAATATGTGTATGTGTGTGTGTTCTGAATTGTATAGTATACACATTTATATTATTGCTACATGTTTTGCTCAATTTTTTGTATTTCAAATTACAATTAAAAAAATTTATATCATAAACAAAATATTATAATTAAAAAAATTTGTTGATGTCATTTTGCTAATAAATTTACATATTTTTATTTACATTCGATGTTCACTAGACTTAAATCACTACTTAAACGTATGCAATACTTGGTAAACTTAGTGAGAAAATAACAATTTATAACAATCGACAATGAAAAAAAGTTTTTGTTAAGAAAAAAATTTTGATTACTTAAATTGAAAAAAAAATTTTTATTTTTCAATTACTATTTTGAAAGTTTTTTTAATTATTATTTTTAAGATTGTTGTATCTATGGTCCGTAAGCCAATCCCGATTAAAAAATTTGTAATCGTTTGGGTTATATACGGTATCAAAAAAGTCGAATTTGCTAACATCGTACGCCTCCTTCAATCGCGGAGCGCACCGATTCAAGTAGACACAAAAAAAGTCTTCGAGGACGACAACGCTGAGCAGCGTGCTAGCCCTTCCGTCAGTGTAGATCGTCATGCCGGCCATTTCGCCGGTTTTCGCGTTCACTGCGATCGTTCCACGCCGAATGTGGAACCTTAGCGAGCGATCGAGCAAAATGTGCTCGGTGGTGATGAGTGTACCGTTGTGCGTGTGTATAACGACGGTTTCGTTATAGTAGCGCGGCGAGACCACGTAGCCATGGCCCCTCACCGGCACCATCTCGAAGAGGAAAACTAAACAAACCGCCACTATTCAATCAATGTATGTATGTAGAGGATATTGCTAAAATTTTGTAATGTTTGAAAAAACCCTCTCCGTATTATTTATTTATTTAAATGAAAATTCTCAAGCCGTTCAAGTTTTTGAGCAGAGTGGAACTGGCAAAAACATTTCTTAAAACTTTCCAAGATGACAAAAAACTGAAAAAAAATTTAAGCGCAAATTTTGTGCAATTCAATTTTTTTTGGGGGGGGGGATACTGTTTGGTTGTGGTGCTACCGTGTCTTACAACCTGCTTTATTGTACAGCATATAAAGGTACAGCACACACCTACGCCCAAGCCTACTAGCCAAGAAGTAAGACCGCAGCCTTTCCCTTTCCCTGCCAGCCGCTAGTTAAGCTGCCGTGACTGACTTGACTTGGGTAAGCGGCTCCTTTCCTCTCTTCTCTCCTTCGACTTTCTTCTCTCATCTTCCTTCTCCTTAGCTTCTTAGTGCTCGCAGGCCTTATTCGCGAGACACACACTACATGTGCATGAATAAGTGTGCAAAAAATACTGTTAAGTTGTAAAGTACTGTCGTATGGAACGTCAAAGTCCGGCTTTATGCACGCGGGGAAGACGGTGTCCGCGGCGTCCTCGACCAACTCGATTATCGCCAACTCGTTTGCGCCACTTTCGAAGTGCGATGACCAAGTGGCGAAGTTGATTTCATAATCGCGAAGCGCGGAACACTCGCCATTACATTTTCCTCGCGCTCGAACGTAAAAGTAGTAAGACATCGGAAAGTTTTTATCTCAAAATTATTTTATGCATAAAGATTTTGATTCTAAAATTACAATTTTTTTACTAAAAATTACTAATATATTCTAAATTAGATAAAAGCGGACATCTGATATTTAATTTTTTAATAAATTTTTTTTTCATTAAAAAAATTAAATTTTGGCAAAAATGTTGTAACAACTGTAAAAAAACTTCAGAAATTACTAATTTTTCGGTTTCAAATTAGTGACGTATGAAAAGCAATCGACGAAAATTGTAAAAATGTAATATAAAAATTTGTTTTTACTTTTCACAGCTTGGCGAAAATGTCTGTAAATACACAAGCGCGACGTCACCAAATGGCGCGTAGTCACGAATGTGGCGTAGCAGAAGGCGCTGTTTGCCGTGTTCACCAGCACAGCTAGCCAACCGGGATGCTTTAAGCGCTGATTTTCCTTTCTCATTTGATTGTTGTGCCTCACGTATTCACAGGTGTTCAGCCGCGTACGCTTTTCGGTGAAAAATCCGTCATTCATTGCGGGACGTTTATTTTTGAAGAAAACTCGACTCGGTGTGTACATCCTGTTTTGATCATACTCAACTAGAACATTATTTTTATTATTATGCAAGAAGCCTTTTACTTGCAAAAATAAAAACTAAATTCACTCTTTAGAAATATAAAATTTTTTATATCTCATAATTTTTTTAACTTTTATAATTTTTTAAAGTTTTCCTGAAAATATCGGAAAACTTTTTACCTAACCCGGCTGATTTGGGCCGAGTCGGGTATTGAACAAAATAGACTTGATTACTTTTTACTAAAGCTGATATGGAAACGCTGATATTCAAAATACATATTGGTAAAATGCGAATTCATTTTTTGTGATTTTGAAAAATTGTTCACCAAGCAGATAAGGCAATTATGTACGAAGTTTTGAATAAAACTGATCTAAGTTATACGACATACATTCTTCACAAATGTCGAGGATTTTGCAGAGGCTGTCCGAAATGTTTCTGAGGTCAGTAAAACGATTTATGGACATGTCCAGTACACTTTCCACGCGATTGAACTCCGACAATACGCCATAAATGAACGGCTGATTACCGACTAAAATCAAAAACATACATATGTACATACCATAGCTCAGCAGGCAACCCCCCCCTCCCCCGCGGATCCTCAGCAAATGAGGGGGGGGGGGTGGTCGCAGAGACAAATATAACTGAAGCCAAAAAATATGCGCCTAGCTATGATACATACATACCAGAGGTGGCAGGAAAAAATTTCATTTACGTAAGGGAAAATGGAAAGAACTTTTAATTTCCGCGTTTGGAAAACGAAAAATTTTAGGCCAAAAAACCGGAAAATAGGAAAATGGAAACGGAAAATACAGATTCTTCTCAAATATTTTTTTTTAGTTTTTTCCAAATACAGAAACTACAGATTTTTTATACCAAAATTTACATAAATTTGTAGGATTGAAATGTCGGACATTATGTCAAACTTTATTGCGCAATTTCAAATGATTTCGAACGCTAAATTTTTAAGACTAACCATCATGCTTCATTTATGCGAAATTTTCCGGAAAATGGAAAATGGAAAATTTTAGGCCAAAAAAGCGGAAAATCGGAAAATGGAAACGGAAAATTTTGCCACCCCAAATACCTACATATGTAGCTGTAATAGCTTGTTGTGTAGCGGTTGGCGTGAGGACGCCCAAAAAAAAAGTCAAAAAAGAAAAAAAGCTTACGGTATTGAATGGCGCCCGCTCCGGTGTCGCCGAACGAGGTGCCCACGTTCGGAGCGCTCGTATACGCACAAAATCCCAATGAACTCAACTTGTCGCAACTGAAGGTTGCCGGCGAAGGCTTTTCATTTGTGTGCAAAGTCACACGACCGATGTTATAGCTCACCACTATGCGATCGTCGCCACGGTTACCCCAAGAGTAGACAAAAACGTGGTTTGGCAACACTTCATTTTGATCGGGCAAGCAAGCGAAGCCTAGATTTTAGTTAAAGTTAGATTAGTTTTGAAAAAACACGTTAATGGCGGTGGACGCCAGGAGTCATCGAAATGAGGGGTGCGGCATCAATTTGCGCGAAAAACGAAGGGAAATTTTCTTATAAAATTTTAATTACACGTTTTTTAAATTCTTGTTTTCGTTGTTTTCAGGTAAAAAAAGTGGCCAGCCTCACCTAGAAGATGGATATAATCTAAAAAGTTGCCCACCAACTCTGTGGCGCAGTTGCGGGCTGACGTCACGAGTGAGTTGGATGATGGCGACGTCCATCGCCTTTGCATAGTCAGTTTCAGGTGAATAAAAGAGCACAAAGTCAATTTCAAATTCGACCATGTCCATTTTGTTGTCGGACGTCCTGCAATGACCAAAGTCTTTCGAGCAAATGCCACCACCAAATAAACGAATTTTTTTCGCATTCGGTACGTCAAAGCACCCGTCACCTAAACTACGTTTTTATTTACAATTTTTTGTTTATGTCTATTCATTTTAATAATATGTATAATACATAGAGACAGGATGGCGAAATTTCGTTCCCGATTGTATTTTTGGCATAACTTTTTTATTTCGTAACCAATTCGCAAAATTATTTTTTTATTTTGTTCCCAATATTCTAGGACACCAAATTAATGTAGGTATGTTTCGATTGTTATGTGCTGTAAACGTTTCAATTTTAATAATATAATATAGGGTGTTACATAAATATATAATAAATAATATGTAAAAATTTCAGAACCATAAATAATATGTAAAAGTTTAACTACATAACATAACAGTACCAGATGTTTCCAGGATATGAATGTGGCCGCGCAGTGCGTCTCGTTGTTTGCGTCGACCAATAGTGCAGCGAATGGCAGTGTGTTGGACGGAAATTGCTCTGGCATAACGCGATTATTCTTCTTTGTAGGGTATTTGCAGAATTGCGTGATCTCGTCGCCGTCCTCGTCACTCAGACGTGATAAGAAGTTTGTGAGCGATATGGATTTTGGCGCGCCGTCCGCCAATTCGAAACGCGCCGTGAGCGAAGCGATCGCCAAAAGTGCTAGTTTGACCTATATGTGTGTATAACAATGTTCAATAAAATTTAAGCCAACAAACATCTGGTTTCTGCAAGGTTTTGTATGTTTTTTTGTATTGAAGTAGATTGTTGTCTCCCCAGTTGTCCCCTCCACCCTCCTCCCTCTCCCCACAATACATTTAGTTGGAGTAAGAACAAAAAATTGCGTAAAATGTTCAAAAACAACATACATTCCACTTGAAGCCAATCATTGATTGTGCTGCCGCTGCCGCTTCACTTGAGAAAAAAAACTTAAACAAAAAAGGCTAAAGCGTTCAGAAGTCGAAATATGTAGCTTTGAAGTTTAAAGCAATAAACATTATTTTCATTTGTTAATTCATAAATATTTGGAATTTTTCAGTGAAGTTTGAAGTAAAAAAAGTTCGATGAGCAATTTCAAATGTTTCAAAAAAGTGAATTTTACTTATAAAATATAAAAAAAAATTCTCCGCCCAAACACTAAAACCTGTTAAAACAAGCATGATTCTTTTAAAAAACCAAAAATTTTTTTCTCCAAATGCACGCAAAAAAACCGTTGGCGAAAACATTACAAAAAAAATAAATTTCTTTTGGAAACATAAAATACGCAAAATTCGAATATTGTTTTTTGACATAATAACTGCAAGCATTTTGAAATTTTTTCAGAACCACATACATACAGTAGTATTTTGAAAAAGCGTCAAAACCACCCCAACCAAGTCCGAGAAAATTATATTTTTTATTCCTCAAACGAGTGAAAAACATCAATTGTTCGAAAGGTAAAGAAAAATGCATTTTTGAAAAAAAATTGTGAAACTCAATTTCAAACAGCCCAATTTTATGTACCTCACAATTTGTTACTTATGCATGAGGTTGAATTAAACAAAGTTTTCTTCAAAAATACGAAAGTTTTCGAAAAACTGCCGTTTTTTCAAAAATCGAAAATTTTCTCACCTTTGACTTTTATCATACTGTAGTGTACGTGCACTGAATGAGATATCAGCAATGCTGATCATTTATTCGCTATGGCGGAGTGATAGTGTAGGGGTTATCACGTCTGTTACCGGTGATGGAAGACGCTGGTTCGATTCCAGCTGACACCATCCTTTTGCCATGCGATAAATGATAGTATTGCCTCTCATTCTCTACCCAGCCATTACAATACAAATGTATTATGTACATATATGTTTTGTATGCAATATGTATATGTTTTTTCGTTTGCGAAAAAGAGCACAATGTCTTCATGCGTTGAAAGAACACAAGAAAGGCGCAATTGTAAAAAAACAAAAACTGTGGAATACAATTTAACTCAATGGTAATTGTGTAAAATTTTTGTAAAATAAATCGCAAAACTTTATTTTCCCGTCAAAAATGAACATTTTGCAAGCAAAAAAGTAATACTGTACTTTACTTGTCTGACGGAAGTTTTAAGTAAAATGTATTTTTAAATTTCAATTAAAAATAAATAAATTTTTTTAAATAAATTTTTTTTCAAACTTTTTTATTTTCTATTAACTTCATTTTTGTTGCAATTCAATTTATTGCTTACAATTTTTTACTATATATACATAAATGTATGTATCATGGGTGTAAAAATTTGCGATTTTCGGTTTTCATTTATATACATTTATTAAAATTTCAAGTTTCTTTCATTACACCCCTGCTAAGTATTTTATAAAAGTTCACGTGAAAGAACGCAGAAGTTTGAGAGGAAAAGTTTGTAAAAAAATAATTGTGGGATTCATTTTTAAAGCGATTTTCTGTAATTTTGCACCAAAACACCCAAAAATTTGTTTCGCCCGGCTAAAGAGCTGAAGAGTTTTTGTTTTTGTCAAATTTACATTATTGGGACAATTCGATTCCATTATAAGCAAACGATACCGGCACGAATTTGGACCACAGGTTGCTGAGATGAAAATTTGTGAACGTTTCGTTCACGTGAGAGAGCGTCAAAGTTGGAAAAGCAAAGAAAAGTGCAATTTGGAAAAATGAAATTAAGCAAAAAAACAACTGTGGAATTCACTTTCTCTTGAAAAGCCTTTCGATTCAATGTTACGCTCAAACACACATCACACACATACATACACATACATACATATGTGCATACATATGTAATATGTTTTTTGGTTTACGAGAAACATCACAAAGTCATCAAAAAGGGCACGAGAAAAATTTAGAAAAAAGAGACGTGAAAGAGGAAAAAGAGTTCGAGAGGGAAAGAAAAGTGCAATTTTGAAGAAGAAGAAAAAACAATTGTAGATAAAAATTTTCAAATTNAAAGTTGCGTTCACGTGAAAGAGGAAAAAGAGTTCGAGAACGAAAGAAAAGTGCAATTTTGAAGATGAAAAAAAAAACAATTGTGGAATTCAATTTCATTCAATTGCAATTCGAAAAAGAAACAAAAAAAATGAAATGATGAAAGATTACTTTTTGTGTTGTGTCGTCAAAAAGAATTAAATTTCTCAAATTTTTATTTACTTTTCGTGGCTGAAAAATTTTTAAACCCCAAAAAATCTTAAAAATTACAATTTCACATAAAAAATCATTTATCAATTACAAAAATTTTTACAAAAAACAATTTTCCTTTGCAAACAGCAAAATTCGAATATTAATTTTTTGGCAAAATATGATTAAACAAAAAATTTTGTTGCAAAACTTCCAGAATATTTCTTTTATGTGATAGCAATTGTTTTGGATTTTAGGTTGGTAGAAGACAATTTTATACATATAACAGTCATATGCATGTCATTACATATATGACAGTCATATGTAAAAATTTATAACAAAATTCAATCTTTACTTTTTTTATTAATTAAAAAAATTACATTGTTATTCTTTAACGGAATTATATAATTAAACTTATATAATAAAATTATAAAAAATTAAAATTAAAATTATATAACAAAATTATTAAATAAAAAATTAAAATTAAAATTATATATTAAAATAATAAAAAATTAAAATTATATAATAAAAAAAATTTTTTTGATAGTGAATGAAATTGAAATTAGCACATTTTCGTGGCGTCTTTGGCCGCAAAACTCTTCACACACACAATCAAACAAACCGTCACAATTGTCATAACATCGCCATAGCGAAGAAATGATCAGCATTGCTTATATCTCATTCAGTGCACATACACTACAATATGATGATGTACATACATATGACACTCATATGTCAAAATTTATAACAAAAAAATTGAATCTACACTTTTTTGAAATATTTATTAAATTAAAAAAGTTTACATCGTTATTCCTTAACCAATTAAAATTATACAATAAAAAATGGGCAAAAAAATTTTTGGTAGAAAATGAAATTGAAATTAGCACATTTTCGTGGCGTCTTTTGCGGCATTCAAAAGCGGAAATTCGCCTCGTTCGCAGCCGCCAGCGAAGTCTTCGTCGTTGAGGGAGGTGAGCGCGACGCCCGCCAAGCCTTCGCGTAGCGCGTATTGCGTCTATTTTTAAATAACATAAATTCATTTTCCAAAATTTTTGTTTTTTTTGCAGTAATTTGAAGGAAAAAATCATTAAATATCTGTTACAAAGTGTTGAAAACGCTAAAATATAAATAAGTACTTTTTTTAATATGTACGATACCTTTTTTCAAAAATTGAAAGTTAATCGACAAAATGAACTTGAAAGAAGTTCAAGCTGCCAGTTCAAATTTATTTGAATGAGGTTCGCGTAGCGCGTATTGAATGAATGAGGTTCAAATTCACAAGAATGAGGTTCAAGTTAAATTCAAAAAAAGTTGAACTTTTCAAAATTAATTTGAACCAGGCCGGCTTCAAATTTAATTATTTTTGATTAATTTTATATTTTTAATTAATTTAAAGGAGATTTAAAGCGGATAAAGCCGTTCCCAATCAACAAATACGACGATTTTATAATGGAAAATTCAAGTTGAACTGGCTTCATTCATTCATTTTGAAGTTGAAGTTTTTTTTAATTAACTTGAACTTACTCGAATACTCGTGATATATAAATTTGAAAAGTTCAACTGAATTTCATTGGAATTGAAATGGGAAAACAAACACTATAAGACCATGACGCAAATATTTACAAACCTTGTACGTTATGGTATGCACGTTCTCAAAACTGATTTGTTTGTCGGCCGTCGACGCCCAGCCAACGATTCGATCGTAGCGGAATACGGTAGGCGCAGTGCTGTGCCAATTTGCTACCGTCTCGCACACCTTCAAATTGTGCATTTGTTTGAGAAAATGTATTATTATTATTTGAATGAATGTGGAATATTATCGATGCTTTTTTTGCAGGAAGACAATGTATGCAAAAAAATTGTCGAACAAACCTCAATCTGCGATAGAACATTTATGTCGCTGCGCCTAGCGTGGCGGCGGCGCATCGCTACAATATCTTGGCCTTGTGTGTCGTCGTCGCTACGCTTTCGCATCACTTCAATACCGTAGGTTGCTAGTGGAATTACGATAATTTCGCGTTTGATGCCCGACAGCGACCATGCGCGAACTACTCCGTCCTCAAATTTCCAAGAGTTGTGTGTGGTTTAAAATATTTTAGAATTCACAGTAGTTTTTCTCAGTTTTTCAAATTGCTCTAATTTTTGGAGGCGCGTATAATTATGCAACAGAGTGTGACGGTAAACGAATTCATTTACATGTGTAATCAACATACAACGGAACAAGGCTTTTTTCAACAACGGTTAGACTTACATTTGTCGGGGGGATGGGGTGGAGGTGGGGAGGCGTGCGAGCAAAGCGTATATGAGACTGGAAAATGCGCTGCCCCCTACGGGGCAATTTCCGATTGTGGCGTGTGAGTAAGACTAGCGGAAAAAGTCGCAGCCTCCTCAGCCCATCGGACCTGAGTCATCCAACACATTTCTAGAGCCCCAATTCTCAAAAAAAAGCTGTGATTTTTTCCGCTAATCTCACATACACGCCACAATCGGACATTGCCTAGTAGGGGCGGCCCGCCTTCCAGTTTATAATACATACTACATATTTCAACAAAAGCTGCATAAACGAAAATTTTAAAAAATATTAAAAAATACTATGGAAAAATTTGGCGTTTGAGCATTCGATTGCACTGGGTCAAATAGCGGGTTCACCAAAGCGGACAACTCTCCATCTTCCACATTCTCGTCCTCGCCGCGTGTATCGCCACCGTGAGTGGCGTTGTATGTGTCACCATCATGTGTGTCGTTGTGTGTATTGCTGTAGTGTGTGGTGTTGCGTGTGTCAGCCATCGCTTTGGCGTCCTCGACTTCCTCTGGCATTTGCTGGATGGTGATGCGATGTATGAAAGTGTTGAGGTCGGTGACATTATATCTGGCAGATATGTGCTTTTGTGATACCGGAACGCTGAAAGTAATCGCTAAGTTAATAAATACATGTACATTCATACAACACATGTGCATACATGTATTATGCAATATATTGTGAAAAACTATAAAATATATACATATTGTGGTGAGTTTAGCAATCGCTGTGTCAAATCGATCTCGTAACATAAAATTTTTTTAAATGTACCGTAAACTAATCGTAGGGCTACAATTTGTGCCTTCTGTGGAATTATTGAATTGTGAGTAAAGGGCTCGGAGAAATGTGGCAAATCGTTGGACGCTTTGCGCGCTGCCAGCGCGCACAAACTCATCGCAGCGCAATTCGACGCCGGCGAAACCGTAGCTGCGCAAATGTCGATGAAATGTGGCGGCTAGCAGCAGCAGCTGGCGCTCTAAAAGACATTTTGTAAGGTCAGGATGGTGGAACTTGTTTCTCTTTTCAGGTTTTTTTATGTTAAGAGTAATACGATTAACAGAAAATTGAGCCCTATACCACCGGTATAGACCAGAAGTGTGTCAAAAATAAATTTGATATTTCGAAAATCGAAAATCGAAAGGAAAAAAACACCGAAAATCAAAAATTCAAAATTTCCACACCCCTGGTATAGACGTTCCATGAAAATATTCGCGTCCCAAAATTTTTTTCACCATTTTCATTAACCAAAAAAAACACCGCCAAAATAAAGGCACTGCCTTGTAGGAGTCCTAGTAGTAGGGAGTCCAAGCATTAGGCTTAGCCGGAGCTTTAGGCGGGTAGGCAAACCGTGTAGAAACGAGCCTAAGCCTAAGCAAGTTCTACATACATGTGTGGTGGCATTCCCAGTTCTTTTAAAATAATTTAAAACAAAACATTGTTGAATTTGAATTTCCCACACCAGAAAATCTAAACAAAAAATATGAAAATGAAAAATAAACCCATGAGTAGGTCGAACTGTGCCATCGTCATCGAACACTTCACCGACGAAATTACCCAACCGTTTTTGTTTCTCTACAATCAAACAAAATATTATATATATATATATATATATATATATATATATATATATATATATGGTGAATCCCGGCCTATATCTCATGTCAGCTGATAACACAGCTAAAAATGTTAAATGTTCGCTGTAGATGTATGCGCCTCGCAATTCTCTTTCTTTCTGTCTTTGAACTTTTCGATTTGATCAAAAACTACATAATGTTTTTAAAAATCAAGAACTTCAAAAAACATGCTTCGGAGATTGTTCATATCTCAAATCAGTTTTGATCCCAAAAAAATTCAATCTTCAGAAAAGCGCATCCAAAAAGTTCATATTTTTAGCTGCGTTTTCAGCAGGTTTTGAAGCACATTACACATACATATATTACAATTATGTACGATAAAATAATACATTTACGTACGTTAAACAATCTAGGAAAAATATTTTTCAACAATATGTATTTTCACGCGGAAAATTACTTTTTTTGGAGAAATTGTCGGTCCTCGATATGTGATAACTCCATCTCCGTCGAGAATCGCCTCCTCCACCACAATCTCGTCGCACTTCGCCCAGGGAACGCGGTCGAATGGCAACGCATTTTGCGCAGACTTTCGCCAACCGTCAGCGGTGGCGCGCGGCCTCGGCCGATAATGGCAGATGACGCGAAACTCCGCGCTGTCGCCGATACACCTCGGTGCGTCGTCTGATGACGACGGCTCGTCGGCAGCGGCTTCCGCTGACGCGTCAGCGCAGCGAACGTTGGTGAAATTTGTCGAAATTTTAATGGAAATTGGCCTCACTGCGCAATATTCACAAATCTGTACGGCAAAATGTTATGTAAATAATATACATATATATATATATAATTAACTTACGTGTGCTTTGTGAATAGCACGCAGCAAACTGAAGGCTTCGCCTCGTGGGCATTCGCCATTCACATTATCGGCGCCGAGGTCGTAGAGCGCAATTCCCCCAAAACCATTCATCGACGTCCACACAGTCTAAACTTTCTCGCGTAATTCTACTTGCATTCATATCGAAATAATTTTGTGATTAAAAATTGAACGGAAAAAATCACTGAAAAGCGAAATTTGCCCAAATTTTTCAATTCTTCTTTAGATTTTTTTTATATTGACAAAAATGTCAGATTTTAATGCTAAAATTTTTAATATGCAAATTTTTGATTTAATCTTGACTTTATTTTTTGAAAAAATTACTTATGGGTGAATTTGAATTGAACAAATTTTTCTTCGAAATTTTCGAAAAAATTTTTTCGAAAATCGAAAGAAAAAACAAAGAAATTCGAAAATCGAATAATTTTCCAGCATTTTTTTTTTGTAATTATGTTCAGCTTTTTTTGATATTGTGGAGAACAGGTTAGTGAGTGAGTGAGTAGTCACACCATACTTTCATTCGCATTGAGCGTTCGTTATCGTATGCCACGAAAGCATCGTAGTTCACCAAATACGGCACGCCTAACTGGTTAACAAAATAATCGCGCGTGGAGGAAAGTTGCGCTAGCCGGCACACCTGAAAACACAAATTCTCCACATTTGTACATATGTACACATATGCACATACAGTTGTTGTGCAAAATAGACCTAATGGAAAAAATAGACTAAATGAAAATGTGTGTGTGCGTGTGCGTGTGCATGTGTGCGTGCGTGTGCGTGTGCGTGTGNCGCACTCGTCGAAAAGATCGCCGCGCTGGCCAGACGCCGCCTCCGCGTCAGGCGCGCAACCGTACTCGGCATTGTGTGTATGTATGTATGTGTGTGTGCTTCAACGAAGAGTTATTAAAAATGTTACCCCCTCTTGTCTCTTGACGCGCAATCGACCGCCGAGGTAGCGCGAAAAAACCTCGTATGCGTCGCGACGCGTTGTTCGCTTTGCGGTGGAAGTGATCAGCGCGGCGGAGGGGTCAGCGCGATCGCCGATGCGATGACGCCAAACTCGTGTGGGAGGCGATGGCGGTTCGTCGGCGAATGCAAATGGCATAAACGCCTGGCTAAACGGCGCGGCCGAAACGCCAACGATGAGCTTGCGCGCGTCGACGCGTCGACGCCAGAAGCTCATTGCGCCCTCCTTAATAACGCAAATTTATATAACTTGTAATTATTTTTTTATAAATTATTGTTAGCCAATGGTATAAGCAGTTTGCATAACGTTTACAATGCTTTTCGTCGTGTCGTTCAGCATTTTCGCGTCGGCGAACAGTGGCGAATGGTGGGCGATGTGAGCGCTCGACGCGTTATGAAAGCGATAACAGTGAACGATGAGAAAGTCCACGGCACTAAGATTATATCTTTCAGTTTTAAGGCTTTTTCATCATTTTTTCTTTCATTTTTACTTCTTTTTTTACTTTTTACTTTTTAACTTTAAAAAAAATGTTTTTTTAGATTGTTCGGAAATTTTTGTCGTTTTAGCGACAAAAATTTCGACAAAGGAATCCGCTAAGATAATAATAAAAAAATTTTTGATGTTTGAATTGCGCATTAATTCTACGCAAATTCTCAGTTTTTCTCTGGACACTTCTCTATGTGCGCGGTTTATTCCACAAAAATCAAAAATGTATGTATATGAAAATGTATGTATATATGTATGTATGTATGTATTGCTTACGTTGAAAGCGCCGCATAATCATGGTCGCTGGGCAAATTGCTTGTGGCATTAATGGAAACAAAAATCCTAGCGTTTGGCTCCATCTGTTTCCGCAAATCGCGAAGTAATTTGAGGAAAGCCTTATTGCCGAAGCTCGATTTCGCCACCGTATCCGTCATTGGTATTTCCAGGCCATCCGCCTTTGCCCAAACCATCGTCTACAATAATAAATCTGCGCAAAATGGCTCGTCGAATAATATAAGCTACTTAGAGATTACAGTAACTCAGCACAGAAAAAATCAATAAAAAACACTTTTTCTGCGATTTTTAGCTGTGCCCGATATACAATTTTCAAACAGCCATATATCAGCAACCAGTGGTCAAAATTCGTCCAGATTTCGTTTCGCCATCTTAGAATCGAAAAAATCGAGCGTTTGGTGCAAAATTACAGAAAATCGCTTTTAAAAAATTCAATCTTTTTTAAACAAATATTTATAAAGAAATAAAAAAATATTAGAAAAAGAAGAGCAAATATTATTGTATCTTCCTTCGACGGCGCACCAAAACATTTCGAAGTTTAACCAATTTTTGGATAGCACATAAAAATATTTTATAAAGTTAAACAATCTAATTGACGCAGAATTTCATTCCGCGTCGAATGACAGGCATCTTGAAGTTGTTTCTATCCTTTTTAAGAAAATTTTATTATTAAAAAAGAAAACATATTCCATATTTAAGCAAAATTTTGAATTATTTTTTCTCTTTAATAATACAATATCATTTTTAAAAAAAAAAGAGTTGAACATTTAATTCGACTCAGAATGAAATTCTGCATCGAATTGATTGTTTAACTCACCAAAATTTTTTCGGTTAAACTACAAAAAGTCGGTTAAACTTGAAATTTGCAAATGTCGTTTCCTTATTTTCGACATGTATTTACATATATGTATGTATAATACACATGTATGTTTGTTTGTTCGACAAAAGAATTTTTATCACTAACACATTAGCGAAACTCGTAGATACGCACAGCCCTGGTGTTTGGACCACTTTTCCGTTTACGGAAAACCTCTACACAATACATAATCTGTATTAGTCCCACAAATTTATACATATGTATGTGCATAGACCGCGAATGTACTGCGTACCTGAGTGATGCTCTCCGGCAATTGCGCATACAAAGCTAACGGATTGCGTCGACCGTCCACGCTATTCATACCGCCAATCGACAAAATCAGAAGCGGTTTTGCGCCCTCCTCCAATTGCGGCGTCCATTCCGTAAAGTTTTTTATCAGCGCTAGCAACGGCTTTGGCTCCGCCAACTCGCCATCACTCTGACATTAAAAGCAAGTATGATGATTAAAAGAAATTATGACGAATAAGCGATGATGATTTTGTAAAGTAATCAAATAATTTGTGAGCTTTTAGCACACGAAACCGTTAGGTATTGAATTTTCATGATCGTGAAATGTGCACTATTTTGCTGCAATTTCAAAATGTACAGTCTCCAGCGGACTTGAATCCGAAAATGAATTTAAAAAATTCTTCTCCAGCTCAAAGTACATAGAATGTCGGCTTTGATTTTCAACGCGTTTTGGAAGTTTATTTTATTTGAATTTGTAGTGTATGTGCACTGAATAAGCATATATATATATATATATATATACATATGTAAGCAATGCTGATAAATTCGCTATAGCGGTTTGATAGTGTAGGGGTTATCACGTCTGTTATCGGGTGATGGAAGACGCTGGTTCAATTCCAGCTCGCACCATCCTTTCGACGTGCGATATATGTGATGATCGCTCGGCAAAAGTCTCACCCATCCATTAAACATTAATTGCGTACAAATTAAAAAAAATAAAAGTTTAAATTCCATCAAAAACAGTGTTTCTAAATTAACTAAGTCATTGCCATAAAATGGATGGGTGAGACCATAAAAAAAGTGAAGTGAACTTTACTTTACTTCAAAAAATAAAGTGGCGAAATGAAATTTGCTAGTAAACGAAAATTAAGTCGATCTAATTGAAACAATAAATATTGTTGGTCCTGACAGGAATGTTTTTCAATTCCTAGTAACATTTCTTCTCCTCTAACAAAGAACTAGAGTTCGACGTCACTCTTACTTTACGTTCGGACCAGGCACGGGTCATTAAAATAAAGTGAAGCGCTTCATTTCGCCACTTTATTTTTTTCGATAAGGTGAAGTCTTTTTCACTTCTTAAACTTAATTTTTCATGGAAAAACTGATCAAAAATGAGCCTAAAATTATTCGTTCATTTTGCGGTCAAAAATTTTCCAAATATGTAATCTTGCGATCGTTGAAAGCTAATTCAAATTCTGCAACAAACTTGAAAAAATATAGACAAATTGCCACTTTTTTACCTTTAAAAGAAATGATGGCACGACGATATGCGAGCACAATTCCGCGCTCAGACGCGTGAAGTTGAAGGTAGCGGTAGCGGCGGCGGACGCGCGAATGGCGCATAGTCGCGTGCATTTTTCGTTGCGGCGCGTCGGACGTGCCCTATGAATTTTCGATGGAATTGAACAAACTTCACGCACAAATGACAAAAAAATCAAATTTATCAAAAGCATTTCAACGAAATTATTAAAGAAGGATTTTAAATTTATTTATGCATAGAATCTCACATCTGAGCTCATTTGGTTTAGTTAATGTGAGAATTGGAAGCTTTATACATATATAGTTAAAAAGTTAGTAAATTTAGATGCTCTAAATTTACTAACTTTTTAACTATACATACGTCCTATATGTATAACATATGTACATATATGTATGTAGCGTTATATGTATGTATGTAGAATGCTGGAAGAAATTCTGACCTCACTTTGATTTTTTTGGTTGATTTTTTTGGTTTTATTGTTTTATACGGTGTGAATAGACTAGAAAAAATTAGCAGCAGAAATTAAAAATTAACCAGCAGAAAAAAAAGTTACTACGGGTTTTTGGAGAAAAAAATTCAGCTTTTTCGCAAAAGCGACACTTTTTGAGGTGAAATAATTAATTGTGACCTCACTTTAATATGTAAAATTGCGCATAAACGTGTTTGCTGGTACTTCCACGTTATGATTGAATGATTAATGAGTTAATAATTAAAAGTTATGACTCTAACGTAATACTATAATAACACGTAATACTATAATGTTATCCAAAACGATGTCTTATACGAAGCGAGACTTAGTAACTCATAAAAATTCTAGTAATTTGAGTCTACACGTGCACTCTCAACCAGGCTCGGGCGGTAGTAACCCCCTCCCCCCCCCAAATTGCAAAAATTCGAGTGTTTGTGTAATTTTATGTATAGCCACCCACTTTTTCTCGCAGCGAATGTGGCTGGCGACGAAGGTGTGCAGGGGGAAGGCGCCGTCGCCACAGTCACTCGTCGCGTCGTCGGCGTAAAGTGAGTGCAGTCCCACACCGCCAAAACCGTCGCGCGAAATTCGCTTCAGCTGCGAATTGTTTTTATTAATTTATTATTTTTTTAAACAAATTATTCACTCTTTCACAGCTTCATCGGCAATTTCGGAGTTTTTACGTTTTTTATGCTGTAAAAATAGTTAAAACCACTAAATTTTATGCAACAAAACGTTTTGAGTAGTAAATACTTTAATCCCAAGACTATCCGCGGAGGGTTTGTTGAAGGCGTACCAAAGCACACCATTCGTTTGTATACGTTCTGTTTTTTGTTTATTTTCGCTATCGGCGCCGAAGAAGGACGCGCTTGCGACTGAGCGGTCGGACACGTTCGCGCGCTCAAATCCCTCCAACATGCAAATCTAAATTACATACATACATACATATATGTACAGGGTGCGTGAAAAGTTCCCGGACATTAAAAATTAATAGTAAATTTTAGAAATGATTGCAGCAATTGCAATGTTTTGGCGCTCAAAGAACATCTCAAAACAAAACATTTATAAACCACAATATACCGTTTGAAATAGCATTGAATGGCGAATCCAAATATATATTCATTTTAAAGCGAAGCTTTTTTTGAAAAATTCTTACACCCGAAAAAATTCCGGGAACTTTCCACGCGCCATGTACAAATATGTATAGATTTTTTTTGGATTTTTTTGCATTAATTTTTGGAAAATTTCCACAACCCTGTTACATACATAGACATATATGTGTGTAATTATTATTTAAAACAACGGTTCAACCCGATACATACATATACATATGTATGTATATGTACATAGTGATGTGAACCGTTGGGGTGTATGCAAACCTGGCTGTATTTGTAGGAAAAGTGTGTGCTACTTCTCCGATTCTCCCACCAGTTTCTCGCAATCGATTGTTGCTGCGTATCGCCGTCACTAGCGCCACCGCTTCCATAGCACCACCTAACAACAACAACAATAACAACAAAATCGTTACCCACAACATTTGCGCACCAGACATTTGCGTTAAGACAGACGTTTTTTACACTTTTCAGTTTTTTGTCATTTTTTCATTATTATATGTACAATTAGTCTTAGGTGCAAGATGCGCGAGATGAGAGCGCGAGGGGCCAAGACGAGGAGTAGTAGGAAGTCTAAGCAGCCTTGTGCTTAGTCGGAGTCTTATTTCGAAAAAATAATAATTTCTGGAAAATGAAAAAAGTTTCAAAATAATTCTGTGTGTGAAATTTATTGTAAGTGACCCCAAAAAAGTGACAAAAATCTGAAATGTGTAAAGGTCGCAATGGTCCGAACAAAAGCACAGAATGGTGAAGAGATTAGCTGACGTGTGGAGGGAGTAACTTACAATTTAGTTAAAAAGTTATAACAAAAACAAATCTGGCAACAAATTTGTACCACCATCCTATAAATTATATAATATGTACGTGTCAAAAGTGTTGTTGACGCGTGGTGGAAGATAGAAAACATAACCGAACGCATACGCCGTCAATCCGATAATTATGCGATTTCGTTTCACTCCGATCAAACGAGCCAATTTTTCTAAAATTTCATCGCACAGTTCAATTGAAAATTGAAGACGGTCGGAACACATTACATATCTTAAAGAAAAATCTAACTGGCATTGTCGTACATTGTCACGTCCACCGGATGCGCGGCGTCGTCCGCAGCCGACGCCATCATTGGCGGTGGCTCGACCGACAAACGCGGCGCTTCGGCTGCGTTGGTGCGATTGCAGCGCGCGCTCGACCACGCCGACGCCAGCGCAACCGCCGGCGCTGCCTCGCTGTCAGTGAGTACGGTATCCTCGGCCGAAACGTACAACGCGTGCAGATGGCGCTTGATGAGCGCAATCCGATCCGCTACGCTTAACGCCCATAGCGCGTTCACCTGAATTGGTGTGTGTTAACGTGTGTAATTTTCTTTACGATTATGATAACTTCAAATTCCTAACCATTTCAGATACATACATACATACCATACATACCAGGAGGTAAACTTTGCGACTTGCGATTTGCGGAAAATCGGCTGTTTTCGCAAATTTTGAAAAATGGGAACCAGTTATTTTTTCAAATCCGCGATGTAGACTTTGGTATAACACTATTATTGATTCTATTGCGGAGGTATTAGTAAACGAATTTTCCAATAAAAATTTATTAAAAATTTGCGGTCTGCGATTTGCGAAAATAAAAATTTATTTGCGATTTGCGGTTTTCGCAAATGAAATTTATTTGTGGCCCATACATACTGCGCAAAACACCGAAAACAAACCCACCTCAAGCACGATCCTCATTGGCGGCAGAGCGGATCTTCTCGGATCTTCGCGCAGAGCGCGAACGCTAGCTGCTAGCGCGTCAAAGAACGGGACGATCGAAGGCGAACGCAGCACATCACGCGACAGTCTCAGGAAAACGCCGTCGAAGTCTTGGGGCCTTAGTATCCGCGTTATCGCCGAGGCCAACCTAGTTCTGCGGCGAGCGTCTACCAGCCATTCTTGCGTCGCGTTCTCGATATGAAAACCGTAAAGCAATCGGAGTCCGGTGGTGTTTTTGCGCAAACTGAAAGCGCTGAATTAATTTCTGAATATTATGCATGTGTATATACCGTATCCCCCTCCAAAATACAGAATCTCAAAACGCAGAATATCATTGAAAAAAAAGTTTTACAAATTCTTGATATTCAAGCTCATTTTACATCTCGATTGTCTCTGAAATGAAACATTATCTGAGCCTTAGGCAACTCCCGTGGAAGCTAAAAAATTATTTTTCTTTCTTTATTGTCTTCCAAATATCATCAACGAAGATTCTTTTCAGATGATGTTCTGCATTTCGTGATTTCTGCGTCTCGGGGGTGGATGTGCCTTATACAAATACTTCATAAATCTACAAAGCTCTCCACAAATCTTTGCTTAAATTCGTATAACATGCAAAAACGAATCAAGAATTTTTGGTCAATCATCTTCCAAACATTTTTTAACAATTAAAAACTAAACAATTTTGAGAATAGGCTTTAAAAAAAGAATAGGCTTTAAAACCATATCATTTATACATAAAAATATTTTACTAACATTATAGAAAAACTTCTTTTGCTTCAATCTAATACTTCATAAATCTCCAAAGCTTTCCACAAAGTTATAACATTATCAAACAGAGTTTGTCAAATCTCGAAATGAAATTTCTTTTGCCTACTTTCGCAGACTTTCGATACCATTGGAGAGTTGATATGGAATGACGATGGAACGCTGGTTGGTGGTGGCAAAACCGTATACAACATGAGAGCATTTCGACAAGCCCTCATAGTATGGCTCACCCTAAACTATGCGAACAAATACTGTAACGACTTTTATACATGTTATTATTATTATTACATACACACATTAAAGTAATTTTTGCCGATGTATGTGACATACAGTACAAAGTTTGATCTAAAAGCTTTCTCGTCTTGGAAAATTAAAAAATATTCGTCTAATTTTCTGAAGCACTTTATTCATTTTTTGCGCAAAATCAACCTCGCGTGGCGACCAGAAACAATAGAAAATGCACTTCGCGTCGCTGGCGCCCGACTCACGACAACCGCCGCCGCCAGCGAACGCCGCCGCCGCCGCCGCCGCCGCGTGCACGACGCAAGTGAGGAGCGCGAGTGAAGCGAGAGAAGCGCTCATCAACCTACGTATTTAAAGAATTTTATGACACAGAAAGTATTCAGCTACTGTACACATGTGTAATGATTATTGATCTACAGTGGTTCAATAATCAACAGTAGTTGAGTACATATGTATGTGCAATGTCTAGGTGAATCTATATATGTAATTTATAGAAATAAAATTATAAAACTTTTTGCGAATAACGAAAATTTGTTCAGAATTCCACTGTCCACTTAAATTACATACACACATACATACATATTGTATTTCATTCGTAGATTATTGGTAAAATTAAGACAAAAAGTGCACAAAAATTGCCTAGGAGGAGATTGTGCGGGACTTTGTATTATAAATATAATATCAAAAAATTGATAACGGTAAGTGTATATGTATGAAAATGTGTATGTATATGTATAGTGTGGCTCAAATTTATTTCGTTTTCGGCGCATTTGTTCTAAGGCAAAAACTTTGCACTAAACAGGAAAATTTTATGTTATTTCAAAAAAATATATACATACAATTAGTCAATGTTAACAATTTTTCAAATTTGTCGCCATTTTACAAAAAAAATTACTAAAAATATTTATTTGTAATAATAAATGTAGCTTATAAGGTTTAATACAAAAAAATGTTTTCAAAAAAATTGCAAAGAAAATCAGAAAAATTTACTAAACTCACACGACAGGCAAAAAGCGAATGGTGGAAGTGAGAGAGAAAAAAGTCGGAGAAAAAAGATAGTGAGAGTGTTAAAAATTAAACAGTGAGAGCGTTAAAAATCATCCAAACAATACATACATACCAGGTCAAAAAACATTTTTCAATTTTTGGAGATTTTTCTTTCGTTTTTTTCCAGTATGTCAAATATTTTTCAGTGCTCGAAATTTTGACAAAAATTTTCGAAATTTTTTGACTTTTAAATTACAAAAAAATTGGCATTTGGGCTATTTTGATAATTTTCGATTTTCTCTTTTGATTTTCGCAAATTATTTTGTGTAATTTTCGATTTTCGAAATTCAAAATTTATATTTGTTACACCCCTGATACATGCATACATACGTATAACAAATACTTTGACGAGCTTAGCGAGTCCAGCGAAAAAAGAACGATATTAAGAGAACGATATACGTATACATGTACATATAAGTAGAAGAAGCATTACATACATAATATTATATATGTATGTTAAATTATAAATATATAATATAATGAATTATTAATACATAATATAATAAATTATAAATTAACCATGCAAAAAACTGAAAGTGAAAGAAAAACGTTCGCAAAAGCTAAAATTTTTTTTGCGGCTGCTGCTGTGCGACACTCTTGGCGGCGCTTAGCAGTGGAAATGCACCTTTGCCGCAGACGCCTCTACGGTCTTCGTCGTTCAGCGACGTGAGCGCAACGCCCGCCAGACCCGCCCGCAGCGCATAGCGCGTCTGAAAACAATATACATTATTTATGATATGTATTGTTGGATGTCTTTAGGGTGCGGGGACCAGTGTTTCCAATTTTTGGCCAAAGTTAAATTTCGACTTTTCCGCGCTTTTCTGGATTGCTCGAGTCAATGTGGGCAATCGATATGTCAGCGGATAGCCCATTGAAAATTATGTTGATCTGTGTAATCAAAAATGCTCAAAATCCAAATACATATATGTGTGCTGTCTGCGATAGAAAAAAGGGCGGGAAAGTCGAAATTTAACTTTAGCCAACATTTGGAAACACGGGCGAGTAGAAAAGTCTTTGAAGACCACCATAAAAATCGGATATTTGCGAATTGTTATAAAAAATTTATTTTCTGAAAAAAACTCCTCAACTCGAACAGTCTTGAGCTTAATAAACTGAGCCTTCGGCGAGTAGAGGGCTATTTTTCGAAAAATTGAATTTTTTATAACGATCCGCAAATGTCCGTGCGCTGTTGTTAGAAATGACAATAATTTTTATTGATCTGAAAGTGTTTTTGTCGTCACGGGGGGCAAAAAGAATAGAAATATTCTCTTTATGTCTTGGGTTCCAGGCTGTACAGTATATTCTTACTGTAGCGGGAATGTCTTCTTTACTTTTTGCCTTACAATCAGTATTGCACCGATTGCCCACGATTTTAATTTTTAGTTTATTTTTTGTTGTGTTCAGAGTTATTTTGAACGGAATTTTATTAAAGTTGAAAATAAACCAAATATATTGAATTCAAAATATATACCGTATACAATTTTTCACTGTGAATAAGATAGATTCAGCGGCAAGCTGATGGATAGACAGCGTAATGTGGGAAGGGGGCTGGGCGATTGATTTGGGTTTTATATGTTTGTTGGCCCTTTTTTCTCTCACTGCTCTTTGCTTTTGCTTGGCCTTTGTGAATTGAGAAAAATGGCAAGGCAAAGTTGAAGAGGGCGAGAGAAAAAGGGTGGAAGAGAAAGGATGAAAGAAAAAAGGGGGGAAAGAAAGGAAAATTGGAAAGGAAAAATTTATATATTTTGTAATTTTATTGAATTTTTATGGGA
>SAUE01003158.1:62268-73132 GCA_009724625.1 Deladenus siricidicola
TGAGGACATGAGTTACAGTTGACAATTTTCTTCACAAACGGACAGCCCCGATTTTTCGTGAGACAGATGAGATATAAATTGAGATTGAATAAATATTCTTTTCAATAATATTCTGCATTTCGTGATTCTGCATTTCGTGATTTCTGCATTTCGTGATTTCTGCATTTCGTGATTCTGCATTTCGTGATTCTGCATTTCGAGGGGACACGATTATATTGTATGTGTGTATAATATATAAAATTGCATACGAGTCGAATCTTCGCATGTTTCCGAACGACTCGCTAGGATCGAAATCGTAGCGGGTTGGAGAGATTAATCGAAAGTTTTGATCCACATGTGAAAAACCATAGATAATATGGCTGCACGACGATGATGATGACGATCCTTCAAAGAAACGGTTGAAGGTGCCTAGCGATATTACTTCCTCCTAAACCAAACGACATTTATTGATTGTTTTTGCACATTATTTTGTCATCTCTTCGCAAATTTACCGATCTTACTGTATGTGTGCTTCCAAGTGTATTTCAAAGTACACACAGCAAGCATTGTTTGAAGTGAATTTTGTATCAGATCAACTTCAATTTTTAGAATTTGTCAAAATATTTTTTGCGAAATAAATAACTTTAAAAATATTTAAAAATGTTTAACATAAATATAAAAACCGACCAACTGTCGGTTTTTATTATTATTAGTAAAGGATTCGAGTTTCTTTATATTAAAAAATACCTTTGCAGGCACGAAAAAACAGTAGAACGCGCAGCACGCGCGATTTTCGCCGGGTATCACGGATTCACTGTCGTCGTGAGCGCGCGCCGCGGATTGCAAGGCGGCAATGAGCGTCGAGAGGAAAAGAATTGCGAATATCCGATTCTAGAAAAATCCTTTTTGTGAAAATATTTATATTAGCAAAATGTTCGAAATAAACCTGAGCGCAGCTGCCGATGCGCTTATTTGACGAATGCGGCATCCGTGAGAGCGTCACTTTTTCTAAAAGGAAATTCTTTAAAAATTTTCGTATGTTCCACATAATTATAGACAACCCCTCAATTTTGGGGTTTCTCCATGATACTGTAATGTAAGTGGAGTGAGTCAAAAGTGAAATTGAGATTTTGAAAATTTCAAATTTCAAATTTAGAAGGAGAAAAATCACCGAAAATCGAAATTCGAAAGAAGAAATTTATCGAATTTGGTCAAATTTTTTAGAAAACTTAAAAAAAATGTTTCTTATTTCGACTTATATTCTCATAAAAATGCTATGTTATGAGTTAATTTTGACTATACAGGGTGGCCCAAAAGTTTCCGTACACATACTTTTTACTGTATAATCTGTATTTTGCAACAAAATTTAACAATTCACAGCTTAAAAGAAAACCCATAAAATTCTCTACAAGCCCATATTAACAGTTTTTTTAAATTTATGCCTCAGCAATCAGACAAGCGCTCTGAAGCCCCCTCAAAATTTTGACGATGCTCGCGAGTGTTTTTTTCGGGATTTGGTCCCTAGTTTTCAGGAGAAACTTATTTGAAAATTCAATTTATTCATAGTTTGTAGCCAAGATTTTTCTCTACAAGAAGCCTTAGACAAATAGGTCTTTCGGTTTGAGGTTGAGTAAATTGATAAGGCCGAAGTTTTTGTCCCAACCGCCCCGAAATTACACAATAACTCCATCAGAAGAGGGTGATGCTGAGCATTTAGTGGATGGTACTGGGAACTGCTCCCACGCGGTCAAGCCATTACCGCCAATCACTACTGACAAAAGCTCGACAAATTCTGGTAAAAATTGGTGGATAAGGGCGTCAATACGCGTCGAATTTCCACCCACCAAGACAACGTCAGACCCTATACGGCACAACTGACGGTGGCAAGAATTCAGGAATTGAGCTGGACGAAAATCCATCCACCGCCATATAGCCCGGATATTGCCTCATCCGGCTACCATATGTTCCGGTCGATGGACCACTTTCTCCGCGGTAGGCACTTCACCGAAGATGGTCAGGTCAAAGCGGAACTCGAAAACTCTTGAGGTCAGAACCCACCAAATTCTACACCGATAAAATCGAAGAAAAGTGGAAGAAAGTCATGGCAAATAACGACAATTACTTTGTTTGGATTGAATCCACTTTGTTTTGTTGTAATATTAATTTTTAGAATATAACACAAATGTTGCAAAATTTATGGACCAACCCAATATACAGAAGGGAGAAAAATAATATGTAAACAAAAAGACACGTAAATAAATGAAATTTTTCATTATCTTGAACAATTAAATTGGCCCTGAAATTTTTATAAATGTTCGAAATTACGAACCCAAAATTTTGATTCGAACCCGAACCCGAACTCAAACCCGGAAATTTTTCATGCGTCGACCTCGAACTCGAACTTTTGTCATTAAATTTTTTTGTCATTAAACTCGAACCCCAAAAAAAGGTCCGAACTGTTCGATTTCGAACTCGAACCGAACAGTTCGGAAAACCTCTAAATATAGCCCCAATGGACAGTAGCCATGGGGGTTGGGTACGGTAGGAAGGTGGGAGGGGCACAAAACCTTTTTGATCTTCTTTTTTATGTGTATCATGTTTTAGGTCAAGTTTCAGGCATTTTCATAACAGAATCTCGGAGATCACTCTTACGGTAAGAGAGAATCCTGACCGGGCCAAAAGCGCCTCGATCAAAATCGCCAAAACCTTCAAAATGCCGCCACGGATCGAGTTTTGAAGATGGCGAAACACGGTTTGCGGAATTTGACGTGTCTCCAATAGACGAATTCAGATTCTTTGACAAAAGTTCCGACGTGGCCCTCTTGTCAAGACAAAACAGCATAAAATTCATAAAATATTCAAGTGGTCACAGCTACCGTATACCAAAACATTTCATTCTGTACAATTATTTAGATAGATACTGCGGAGACCTTCAAAATGACTATAAACATTACGTACTTTTATTACGAAATTCAAATGTTATGGAAAAGTGAATTTAATCGAAGAAAATTTTTCGCTACAAATCTCTGGAAAAAAATCAGCGAAGTAGAAGGACCAAAATGGAGAATTTTTTTCCATTGGACCATACTCTGAAAATGCTTGGCTGATTTTATACAAAAATTCAACTTTGAAAAATCATGCCAAAATTCATTATGACAAAACTTTGACACAAATTTGGACATCATGCGATACGTTTAGAAACTGCAAATCATAGAGGTTTTGTGCAGAATGTTATGCTCTATCAAAAAGTGGCTCTGTGTAAATAAAACTCCTTTTCTCAGACCTCGCGTCTTAAATTGTGCAATAATTTTTATATACATAAGTTACTAATACAATTTATTATGCGTGCAAAGTCAACCTTTTCGACCGGCCTCATTCGATTGCATCAATTTTTTCACCGGCCGATGCTGTGGCACCACGCCGCGCTTCATTCGCGTGTCTGTGGCGAGTCGAATACTTTCCGCCTCATTCATCGCATCCGCACGAACAAAAGAGTCGCTTGCGTCTACACGGCTTATCATTCGATTTTTCTGAGAATTTGAGTGATGTCGGCTGAAGCTATAACAATTTCGAATGACAATTTTTAGGTTTTTCCATTTTTATAAATAATAATTATTATTTTTAAATGTTTAAAAAATATTTTTGTGCAATTCTTTTTTGTTTTCAATCAATTTTTTCTCTCAAATACACCGAATATTTTTTTATAAAATAAATAATAAATAATAACGGAAAATTATCGCCTAATTTTGCTAATTTAGGCAATAAAGCAATGAAAAAAAATTGAAAAATGCGTTTTTTTGAAAATTATGCCACGACAATTGCGGAACACCGACCTTTGCGAATTGACATTTGCTTATTAACATTTGCGGACCATTGCAATTTTTGGACATTTCAGTTTTTGTCACTTTTTGGGATCACTTCATTTTACCCCTGGAATTTCGAAAATTATGTATGAAAGAATATTGTGAAAAAGAAATTAAAAAGAAATTGACGTTTTGAGTATACGCAAAAATATATGCAAAAATTTAAAAATTCTGCTAAAAAATGTTCCAACAATCTAATTCAACAACAAATTGCACAACAGCAACAACAACAAACAACAACAAACAACAACAAAGATAGTAGTTATTTTTTGATAATTTTTGATAATGCTTGCCGAATGAAATGAACATCGAATTTGTTGATTAGAAAATAAAATAAAATTTAGAACTTTGTTTTTCGTATATACAAAAAATTTTCAGGGATGTAAACATTTGCGAGTTGCGCTTTGCTAATTCTAAAATTTGTTTTCGTAGCACTCTTGGTACATACATATGTAAAGTAATCAATGCCAAAATGTGGAGATGATAGGGCCGAGGCTTATTAGAAATCAAAAAATAAATAAATAAAATTTGGCTGAAATACACACAAAAAAGAAAATTATCTAGAATAAATCTTATTCTAAAATCTTTTAGTTTTGTTTCTCACACATACACTACAGATATACTAACACACAAACACAAAAACATAGAAACATACAAAATATAAACACAGTCAAAATTAAAGAATGATCTTTTTTTTATTTCCGACATTTGATGAAATTCCCACAAATTTTTTATCTCATTTTTTTAATAAAAAATGAATTTGATAACGAAGAGCTAAATGATGACCATGGAAAAGCTGCCAGACCGCGTGCTGCAAATTGTCTTCTCTTACTTGTCGCCGGCGGAAACGCTGGCAGCGGGGCGCGNATATATATATATATATATATATATATATATATATATATATATATATATATATATATATATATATATATATATAATGACCTCTTGAGCCGAGTAGTTTCTTCAACGTTGAATCGAAAAAAAGTTGTTGCAACAAAAAAAGTTTGTTAATTTTTTGATAGTTAATTACGAATTACGGATTACGAAAATAATTTTTCGTGATTACGCCCAATCCCAACCGAAATGTAAAATTGTAAAAATTACACATAAATTTAATTTTTTGTTGAACGGTTTTCCAACTATTTTTTATATTTTTTTGATGTCCGTCAGTTTTATCACTATTTTTTTCTATTTGATCGTATATCATGAAGTGTGTGCATTTCACATTCAAAATTTTTTGAATATATTTTTTGGTTATACATGCATATGCATTATCTGTCAAAGTTTTTATTACATTTTTATTACATATTACAAATCCGAATAAATAAATAATATATAATACATACACTCTGAAAAGAAGATGAAAGATGAAGATGAAAGCACACGTTTCGCAAAATCACCGGCAATAATTTATAAAATAATTCGAGAAAAAATTAATTTGAAAATTGCGACAAAAAACATTTTCGCCCACAAATTCGAGGTCGAAAGTGTGGTGGCGGAATTCGAATCGTCTGAAATTTTGTGTTGTGATTAAACTACAGTACTGGTGAGCTTTGATTATTATCATAATACTTTAGAGTCTGTATCCAAATTTATGATTTTTTTATAAAATATGTAGTCCACAAAAACTCTGCAAATACTGTACTCTTATTACCGTACTCCTACAAGAAAAGTCTAATATCACACCCTCTTGTTCAAAAAAAAAAGACTAACAGACATCTAAGCTTCTTGTAACTATCTATATATGTACATAGTTTGGCATAGATTACCTTCATCATCCGACCGCGTGCCAAGTTGCTGTGAAGTTCGCGAACCTTCGAAAATCGAGTACGGTGGCGCGGTGTGAATTTCGTAAACAATGGAGTCGAATTCGCTTACACCACTGAAAATTTCATTGCAAATTTAAAAATAAAAGAAAAAGTAAAGGAAAATCTCAGCTTACGGTGGCAGGGAACTGTAGGCCAGTGGTTTTTGCGTCGTTTCCGACCGGGAATAGTCTGATAAATTATTTTATGTATAATAAATTTTATTTTTGGTTTTAATAATCAATAAATTTTGTTGTATTGTGGTACAATACCTTTGAAGACGTCGAATTTAATTTTCATATTTCTTGTTAGACACAATCCACCAGCCGTTTTATTTAAACCAGTTTCCGTTCCGTCCGAGGTCGCTAAAACGCAAAATTATTATTTTTTATTAAAGAAATAATAGAAACGTAAAGGTAGAAAAAGCGAGACATAAGAAAGAGGGATAGAACTGAAGAAAAGAACAACAGAGTGAGAGAGAGAAAGAGAAAAAGAGAGAAAGAGAGAGATTGCGTGCGATCCAAAGTCCACAAAAGCGCACTTATCACATAATAGCTTTGGCCGGGTTGAAACTGTAGAAGTGGTGTGGTGACGGAGAACGGTCGAAACACGATGCCTATCGTAGATTGGCGCTGTGGCGTGGCGCAAACGCCCAATTGACGCTCTTCGCGCAATTCGCAATTGTCGTAGCCCTCACGTGACACCTACAATTATAACTACAATTATATGTACATATTAATGTATGTGTTGCTAGTCTTACAATTACGTATATTACTGTATTCATAATTATTGGCAGATCTTTGTGCTTTGCTTCTTCTTTTTTCTATGTAAGTTTTTTTGGCATACATATGTATATACATATGTATGTGTGTTTTCAAATGTCCTTTTCCTTTTTTTAACAGTGTAAATAATTTTTTTAATTTTTTTATCAAAAAATTATTTGACACTATTTTAATTCTCCTCATATATTTATTTTGTATTTTTTCATGTTATGAAAACTTCGTTCCGCATTCATCCGACAAACAACAAACAAATATTTTTGAGTTTTTCAAAGGCGAAAAAAATTTCAAAGAAAACATTTGAATGAAACAATTAAGTTGAAATTGCATGGGAAAAGCTTACTTTACTTAGTTTTTTTGCCCGACACGCCATTTTTGCGTTTTTTAACAAATCTGAATTTGCAAAAAATAAATATATTTTTTGCCCTTTAAAAAATATTTTTTCTTTTTTGTATAATATTTCTTTTGTTTTGAGAACATTCAAAAAAAAATTGCTTTTATTATTTTTTGCTTTATTAAAATTTATTGCTTTATTAAAAGAATTCATAAAACTTTCATTTTAATTCGGCCAATTACAATTTGTATTTCTTCTTGTTTTGGCGTCGTGCTAAATGCCAATGCCAATGCGAATGCGAAACGCCGAATGCAAAGCGCAAATTTATGGATGTACAAAATTGTGGGAATTTTGGCATTGCGCTAAATTGAGTGACCAATAATTCGCCAAATGCAAATTGAATTGAATTGTCATTTTGCAAAAGCAAAAAAGCACATAAATTTATTGGCAAAGAAATGAGAAGAGAATGTGATAATAAAAGAAAAGAAAGGAAAGGATGAAGCTCATTAGCAGAAAACACGAAATGCGCTTTTTGCTATTTTTTCTTTTTGGATGAGCACGCCGATTTTTCTTACCACATTAAAATTTTGAATACATTTTATCTGGTTTTAAAGTTTTCGCAATGATATCAGCTAATAAATAATGATATCAGATAATAAATAACGAAATCAGTTAATAGATAATGATATCAGCTAATATATAATGATATCAACTAATACCTTATGATATCAGCTAATAATAATAATAAATTTTTGAGGTAAACATAAATAAATCAATAAAAATGAAAAGACATAGAATGAAAAAGAAAGATCGTAAGGAATGGGAAAGAACGGAAGACAGAAAAATTGAAAGAAAAAGGCATTAAGGATCTTTCGAATAAAAGAGCTCAATCTCTATAGAAAGAAAGTAAAAAATGAGAAAAAAAAGAATGTAAAGAATGAGAGAGCGAGAAAGACCAAAGAGATTTTTTAGTTAAAATTTTAGTAATTTTTTGATTTTCCAATTTAACAGTAAAATTTTTGAATTAAAATTAAATTACTTTTGTTGAAAAATAATTTTCTTTTGTGCCCAATGGGCTTTTGCATTGGCTAATAACTGCAAATTGACACTAACATTTGAAAATTCACACATTATCCTAATATTCCTTATACTTTTTGCAAATCAATTTCAGCTCTCGGCAAATGCCAATTCAGCAGCTATCGTGCTACTAATTTGCTGCGTTCGTATTGTATGTACGTAGTTTAGCTGTGCTGTTTGGCAAAAGCTGTTGCAAGTGTGAAAGTGTTATTTGATATTTTTACAGTTTTATATTTTCCGTTTGTCAATTGGCACTGGCTTTGGCACTTTGCAGACTTGCATGAATGCACACACAATTATTTTTACTTTTCGGGTTTCTAATTTGGCTGCTAATTGTCGGACAAACAAACGCAAATTTTATGAAAATTGGCAGCCGGCTAATGAGAACTGACCGTTAATTTGAATTTGAATACCGTGCCAAATGCAAATTTATAAAAATAATCAAAAACACTTTTCTGCCAATTTTAAGTTTATTGCAGTTACATTATTAATACATACATATATACCGTACTTTTGACATTCTCTTTACTTTTGACATTTATTTTCTCTTTTTTTCTCTAACTCTCTCGCACTTTTTCTCTCTCACTTTTTTTACTGTCTCTTACTCTCTTTTACACTATTTATTTTTATTTTTCACTTTTACTCTTACTTTTTTTACTCTCTCTCTCTCTCTAGTTTTTCTTGATCTTTTTTTATCTCTTTTTTTATCTATTTCTCTTTTTTTGCTTTATCTCTTTTTTTTTCTGTTGTTTATTTCTTTAGTCTTCATATGTTATTTATTGACCTTTTATCTAATTTTAAACTTATTTTCTTTTAAACCTTTTTCTTTTAATAGTACATTTTGTTTTTTCTCATTTGCTTACCTAATAAAACAATCTTGCTTTTTGATAAACAATTTTTTTGCAAATTTTGGAAGCAAAGGCAAGTATCATGACAACAAACGCAAGAATTCGTGCAAATTTCCACTTTCAATAATTATGCAAAAAAATAATAATTATTATTATTACTGCCACAGCAATAATAAACCTTTTTATTTTTAATTAGTTGCAAATTTTTAATTTTACTTTACGAAAAGCGCATAAAATTTTTCAATATACATGTAATACCATATGTGTGTATACATATATGTATGTGTTAAAAAAGATTTGAACTGTCAGAAAATAATAATTTTATAAAATACAAAAGACCAATAATGAAAAGAGTAAAAAATTAGCTTTAATTGAGTTATTTTACAAAAATTTATTTCACCCAATTATTCAAATGTTTAATTTCATTCCTTGCCCCACAATTTTGAGTCAATTTTTCGTGGTAATTTGATTAAACAACAAAAAATATATAATAATTTGCATAAAACAAAATGGCAAAACAATAACTTACCAGAAACAGCTTCGAGAATTCATAGCGAAAATGCGAATTTGTGGCCGTGGGACAGACTAGAGTGACCTGATCCAAGAGCTCGACCTGCTTCACGTGCTCAGTATTACTGATGTCGAACCTAAACCAATTGTTCATATATGAAAGCTCATAAATTTACATATCAGAGAGTGTGTTGGCCTTGCTTTGGCTTTGCTGTCAATTTTGGGTATTACATGTACATTGGGTATTGAAAGACTGGATCCGTAAATAACCGCAAACATAGTGTGAATTGTTGCATCTCACATTCATTTTTTACATATATACATATATACTATGTACACTATTCTGAATTTCTTTCAAAAAAACACTTTCATTAACGCATTTTTTGTTCGCTTTTGAGCGACAAATCCCCACTTGGCCTCTTTTACTGAAAATATTTTCGTCACTGTATTATGCTGGTAAGTTTTTAATCCTCTGATCCTTCAAATAATTTGCCAAAAAAATCATATTTTCGCCGAATGACCCAAATTATTGTTTAGACCCGGGACAATTTTTATTTTTGGTTATATTATTTTCCCACATAATTCTTAGAACATGTAATGAATTATTGATATCATTTGATAGCGATTATCATTGATAGCGAGATTAACTCAATATTGAAATGTAAATAAATATGCAAATGTTATCATACATATTCTACATATTTATGTACATATCACTTGACATCATTTCGCATTATTTTACTTAAATTTAAAAACAAAATAAATCAGAACTAGCTTTGGAGTTATAAATATCGTTTTTTAATCCAAAAATATCGTAAAAATAAATTTTTCGCATTCGTTTGCATTGAATACTGAAGAAAGCGTTTTGAGTTTTGTATTCGCGCGAACAAAATTTGTGCGGCCGCTCTACATTTTGCGGGTTACCGACATTTGCGGCCACGACTTTTGCGGCCCAAATTTTGCGGCCCAAACCACATCTTGATATTTTAAGAGGAATTTTATTATGTATATGTAAAAATCAGATTTATCGACTATGTAAGCTTAGCCTCAGGCTCCGCATGCTCGAAATTCTTCTAAGCTCTCTACTACCTCTACTCGCCTAAGGCTAAGTCAGCTTAAGCTAAGCCTAATGCTCAAGCTCCGCATGCTACAAAAAAATTCCTCTTTAAAAATCAAGATATCGTTTGGGCAGCCGAAGTCAGGGCTGCAAAATTCGGGGCTGCAAATGTCGGAGTCCCACTTTTTGCGTCATATGCATTGCTTCTGCTTACAGTAATAATCAATGCAAACAAAATTCAAAAGAATATACATATTTGATTAATCTCTTTACACAATGCTGTATGCATATGTATGTATTTAATGAGTGATCTCTATTCTTTTTGTTGTTGTTGACATAGATATTGAATAAATAAGAAGAATTTCGTCCTCAAAACATATAAAAATACGAAAAATGAGAAAATAATGAGTGAAATGACAAATGATTTCGAGGAAAGTTCATAAAAGTCTGATAAACGAAGATTTATGCAAATTTTAGCGGATTAATCAGATTTTCGAAATTATTTTGTTGAGATTAATTGCAGTAACTATCACTCCAAATTTTGCAAATATTGAAAATAATGGAAAACATTCAAAAAGATTATTAAATTTTTGCTTATAATTGAAAACC
>SAUE01003158.1:77131-91047 GCA_009724625.1 Deladenus siricidicola
AAAGATTTGCATGAAATTTTTGATCATTCATCCGCCATTTAAAATTATTTGAAATATAAATGGGCGCCAAAAATATACACATTTTGCCCAATTCAGCTCCTCTTCCACTTGTCTCTCCTACACACATGGCCAATAAATCCAACATATTCTCTGGAAACTGTGAGAAACGTACATTGTGTTCGAGCTGTTCCAGTAAATATCATCGAGTTTTCGTGCCGATACGCCTCGCAGTACCGTATGCGCCGCCAGAAATACGGTAGCCAAAACCGCTCGCAATACGGTAGAAGTAGAAATTTTCAAAGAAATTTTTTTATTACAATAAATTTGTTGGCGAAATTTTTTGGAATTTATTTTGAAAATTTTGTACATTTTTAAAAAACATTTGAAAATAAATTTATTTTTTTCAAAGCGAATTTTTCGAATATTTATTTGGTCGAAGAATTTGCAATTTTCGAGCAAATATCTGCCGCAGGCAAAATGGTGTTTGGGCAAAAAGTTGAATTGAAAAAAAATATGGGATTTAGCAAATATAAATAAATGAAAATAAAATATTTTCAAATTTTTCCTCGCAAATTGCGCCGTGAAAAATTTTTTGTGGAGAATTTTTTTTCCCCTCTTTTCGACAATCCTCAACAACGCATCTGCCAATTTGACTAATGAATGAATTGGCCGAAAGGTGCTGAAATTAATGAAATATTTCATCAAATTCAAATAAATGAAATGAAATTTTTGAAATAAATAAAAAGAATTAAAAAAACAACTAAACAAAATGAAAAAATTTTTAAATTTTATTTAAATTTTTTGCAATATTTTCAAAAATAAATTTTAATTTTGTTTATTTAATTTTATCTTAATTTATATACATATATTCAATTCACATACATACGTATGCTTAATTTAGAATGATTTAAACTTAATACATATATTTGTAATTTGTAGTAACATTTGAAAAACAATTTTTTGTTTTGTTTCAAAAGAAAATCTTTAAAAAACTCGCTAAATGAAAGAATTACAAACAGCTGCCCACAGTTATTGTAAATTATTGTAAAGCTGCCCAATTATTGCAGATTGTATGTAAAAAACAAATAAATGAATGAATGAATTATTGTAAAAAATAAAACAAAAATTATAAAAGCCAACGTTTAATAAAAAAAATTATTTTCGGACTTTGCAAGCTTTAAAGCAAAATATAAACATATACACATACAGTACATTTAAATGTTAAGAATAAAATAAATTTTTGACGTAATTAACGGAAAAGTAATGTACAATATATACAGCGGTATCATTCTTATAATACGATATCATTCTCATTGCGTGCTATCATTCTCATATCATGATGGTGTCAAAAACAAACTCTGAAAAAAATCAACAAAAACGCATTTTCCAGTGGAAAAAAAGGAAAAAAAGGATTTTCATCGAGATTTTTTAAATAAAATTTTCGTACCGCAAAACTGTGCTTTTCAGCGAAAAATGAAATGGGAGAAAGGAAAGAAGGAGATAGAAAAGACTTTCCTTTTTGTCGTCCGTTCTTTCTCCCGCCAGCAATGAAAAATGCACAAAATTTTATTTATTGCAGCGTTTTTGCGCTTTATTAAAGAATGAGCAGTGAAAGAAATAGAATGAAGAAAGGAAGGAAGGAAAGAAAGGAAAAAAGGAAGGATAAAGAAGAATAAGGAAGAATAAAGACAGAAATGAATAGAAAAAAGAAAGAAAGGAAAAATAAAGGACAGGAATAGAAAAAACGGAAAAGAATAAGGAAATAGTATAATGAAAGAAGGGCAAAGAAAGAGAAAAGAAAGAATGGAGGAATAAATCATGAAAGTTGGATAATGAACAAAAGCAACAATCAAAAGAAATGAACATTTTAAGCTTTATGACAGACAAAGATGAAGAAAGGGAGAAAGAAAGAAAAGAACATAGGGAAAAACGAAAAATAAAAAAGTCAAAGGGCATGAGTAAAAAAATGAGAAAGACACGCTGAAGATAGGAAGAGACAAAAAAGGTAGAGAGACAATGAAGTTAAAGAGGAAAAGGAAAATAAAGACAGAAGACAGAGAGAGAGAGAGAGAGAGAGAGAGAGAGAGAGAGAGAGAGAGAGAGAGAGAAATATCAAGGTAATAATTTTTTTTTTGTTAATTTATTTTTTTCATTAATTTTTACAAAGTTTTAACTGTCGAAATATTCGAATTTTGCAACAAAATATACTGCATAAAACTAATTACATCTATATGTATTGACACTTCGCCATGGAAGAGACAAAAGAAGACGCAAATTTCGATTAATTTTTAATTTTTGGCAAAACGTTCCTGAGAAAAATAAAATATTTGGTGGAATTTTTTTATTTTATCGCCGAAACTCTTAATAGAAATAGTATGGATATGGGAATTTTTCTTTATTTTATTTTTTCTTATTCTTTCAAAACATATAAAATGGGCTAAAAGTGGAAAATTGTTTATTTCCGTATTTGCGTCGATTACAATTTTTTGCAATTTTTCGCATTTTTGTCTGTGTGCAAAGTTGCAATTCTTTAAATTTAAACTGGCAAATATTTTTTCGATGGCATTCTTCGATTTCGTCAATCCTGAGGTAAATTTTCCCTTTTTCAAAAAATCTTCGACTTACATCATTTAGTGTCGCCTCATCTCTCTTCTGAACTGGGGGCGGAAGTAAAAATTTTCATTTTGGAATACGGTATCCCGAGGCTGAAAACCTGCCAGAATTCGGAATTTGAAAAAATTAGAAATTAAATGTTTTTGTCATTTTTGCTTACGCAATGTAATGACAAATTTCAGAAATTTTTAATAATAAGAAGTGTGTAAAACCATTCACGGCGATGGCAAATATTACTGTAATTCAAAAATCTTTTTTTTTTTTTGAAAAACTTCCGAATTCCAACTAATCGGAAAAGCGAAAAATTCGGAATTCGGAATTTCGCCCCAATTTTAGTGTCAATCCAAAAAATATTCCCGGAGGCAGAGAATGTGTAGAGTTCGAAAAGGTTGAGAGCGGAATGCTATAGCGAGCTATTGTCTTTACGCCGCGCAGAGATAGTGCGCGCAGTGAAAATGAGAAAAATGCATAGAGAAAAGCAAGAAAAGACATGGAATCTAGCTGAAAAATTGTGCTGGCATATTTTTTCACTTTTTTTAAAACCTAGCTAGCAAAAAATGATTCAGTGGCAGAAAAAACTTCCTGGAAGTTTCCTGGAAGTTTTTTTCTACAATAAAAACATTCGAAAAAAATCTGAACTTTTCGGTCTGAACTTTTGCGCTTTACAATTGTTGGTTTGGAAGGTCTTTGAAATTTGTTGTCAAAAGAATGCCGATTAAAAAAATGTTGAATTCAATTTTGTTGCAATGGGGGTAGGGGAACGGACGGGGGGGGCAAGGTATTTTTTTGTAAAAATTAAAAAATAACATCAGCGCATTGTTCATCAAAATGTAAAAAAGCAAATTTTTCAAAATTACAAGAAAAGACATGGAATATAGCTTTTCGGAATTTCAAATCCAACACACCCCTGATATACTTATATATAAGACTCGAAGATGTGCTGCCCCTACGGGACAGTGTTCGATTGTGGCGTGTAAGTGAGATTAGCAGAAAAAAGTCACAGCCTTCACAGCCCATATTCTCGCACCTGAACTCGCACATTCTCCAGCACCAATTCTTAGAGGAGGCTGTGACTTTTTCCGCTAGTCTCGCTTACACGCCACAATCGAACATTTCTTCGTAGAGGCAGCGCATCCTATATGTTCTATGTAGTTTACATCTATGTAGTTCTTTGTAGTCTATATACACATACTATATATCTGATTGTTTCAGAAGTTGCGAACAGCGCTCTTGCACTTGGGCCTGGTGGGGTTTTGTTGTGGATACGTGCTGGCCGGCGCCATTCTTTTTCGCGCCATCGAGCGGCCAACAGAAGAACTGCTGAAAGAGGAGGTGCTCGAAGTTCTGCGGCTTGAAGCGGATAATTTCGTGCAAGTGGCCAGCTCCCTCCAAATTGAAGGTAGAATTTTTTAAATTTTTCTTTAAAAATTTTAAGGAAAACAAAAAATATAAAATATGTATTATATAATTTACTTTTAATGGGGCGGCCACACGCACACGGGCCTCGAACCCACCCTAGGTAATCGGTGGTGAGAAGCACAAATTTGGCATTTGCTTTCAGAATACTGTAGCGTTTACGGTAGCTACAAAATACTAAATTTAAATAACCTGAGAAATGTCCGAAAATCACGGAAAGGCACGATATCTCATGCGCAGTCTACTAAAAAAAAGAAACGTAAGAAATGTCGAACTAGAAAAAAAAGCGAGACAAAGTCTTCCTTATTTTTCAGTTAAAACTATAAATATATATTGTTAAGGATTTTACATATTAGTTTTAAGCATTTGGTTTTATACACTGAAAAATTTATATTTCGTTAATGAATTTATATTTCGCTTGACAAAAATCAATAATTGAAAGATCACTTTAATTTTTCAAAAAATGACCTTGAAAAACGTTCAGATTCCATACATACATATACATACATATGTAGATGTTTTTAACTATGAAATCAGTTTAGAAGGATTATCATTTGAGGAGAGTGTGAGTCCGCTCATCGACGACTATCAATATCAATTGTTTCGTCAATTTGAGAATCCGATAAAAGAAAATTATTTTCGCTCACTTTACTACAATAATGGCACGTACGCGGGTACGGTACACTATTACATACATATTTGAATATTTAGTGTTGCTGTAATGTTTGCTGAATTACAATTAGAAATCAATAAGACTTGTAATTATAATTGATTTGTGATTGTAATTGTAATGATCAATAATTTGCAGTTGTAATTGTGATTGATTCGTAATTGTTGTAATTTATTGGGATTTAGATTTGTGGACACTTCCGATGGCAATCCTTTTCACCACAACTACGATAATTCCAGTAGGTAAACTTGATATTATACATACATATGTACATATAACAATTAAAAATTAATTTCTGCACAAATAAATTGATCGTTACGGTAGGTGGGATACGGTTTTGTGGCGCCGCTAACTACGATGGGACGTGCTGTGCTGGTGGTGTACTCGATCATCGGCCTGCCATTAGCACTCATCACACTGTCGGATATCGGAAAATTCTTTTGCGCACTTCTATACCGATGCTTCAGAAATGTACGGTAATTATACGTACATACATACATGTTCCTGTTTATCTCACACATATTACATTTTATTACACGTATACAATATAAACACCACACACACACATACACATGTATAGTAGCAGGAAGTCACATTTCAATTTTTTTCATAAGTTACAGTTGAAAATTAAACATTTAAAAAATCGCAAAAATGTTTATATTTACTTTTTTTTGTCCACAAATCATTTCATTCGCTATTTTTAAATAAAAAAATAAATAAAAAATAAAACATTTCTACCTTCAATTCGGCTCCATGTAAAAAAAAATTACCTTTACGTGACAAATTTTAATGTTACGTGACAAATCTTAGCTTTACGTGATCAGTTTATCTTCACCACATAACAAATTTAGCTTCACGTGACAATGATGGCAATGATCATTCTGTTGGCCACGTATCCCATCGTTGGCGCGATTCTTATTCACGAGAGTGTGGATATGTCGATGACGGATTGCTTCTACTTTTGTATCGCCACAATGTTCACCATCGGCTTCGGCGATATTTTGTTAATAATTTAATTTGGTTTCGTTTAACATTTTCAGAAAATTTCTGTCCCACTTTTCCGTCGTATGAGATTTTGATACAGTAACCTGCCAAAAAGTGTTAAAACAATAAATTTCAGGGGTGCTATAAACCAAAAAAACACACTGTATTCTCATGTCTTTACATATTACATATACATTTGTGTATACACTATATACATATGTATGTATATGTATATATTATACCATGGGAAAGTGATTTTTTTTTTGTTAGTTCGGGCATTTTTATCTCCTGAAATGAAATAAAATTAAAATTAAATTATTTTCAAATTAATGGCAAATAAATTTATTTGAGGCCATCGGTACCGCTCGGTTCACTGATCGTGATGGTAGTGGTGGGCGTTTTGTTGGTGACGGCAGGCGTGGATTTGCTGGCTAGCGGAATCATCCACAACATTCACTACCTCGGCCGGCGGGTATACGCCGCGAAGCGATTGGCCGGCAAAATGTTTCAGGTTGATTTCAATTTTTATTTTTATTTTTATTTGATTTTTCGGCAACAAATCCCTGTTTCTAGTGAAAATTTTTAATTTCTAAATTTTGTTGTCGAAAAAATAAATATTGAACAAAATGGCAATAGCGCTATAACATTTCCTACATTTTATCATAATTAAAAAATATATGTGGATATTATTCTTTGTTTAAAAATGAGAGTGAGTGGTTTATAAAATGTAGGAGGCGGAGGCACTTCAATTATAACATCAACTATGAGTGTCTCCGAAATGTTTTTTAATCAAATTTTAAAACTATTAAAAGAGTCAAAAACCATTTTGTTTATACATTTTTATTTGTTTTTTCATTCCGAATGTACATATTGTGAATTGGTTAACATTGCAAAAAAATTGATTGAGAGGTGACTAGTGTTGTAACTTGAATCCCAAATAGATCTGCAGATCCACGCAGATACTGGATTCATGTTGGATGGATGCAATTAGTATTCAATTGAATACATTTTTCATAAATGTATTCAAATTTTTCATAAATGTATTCAAATTTTTCATAAATGTATTCAAATTGGATCTAATTTGAATCCATTTTGAATACACCTTGCTTTTGTCCCGCCCAAATTAGATACATTTTTAGATCCTTGAGGATTCAAAAAGTACTCAAGTTACAACACTGGAGGTGACGAATGCGCTTATGGAGGCGCGTCCTCTGAACGGAGGCGCGTCCGAAAGCGGCGACGTGACTTTCAAATGTTTTTGGGTGACACCGCAGAGGGCAATTTTTTGAAAAATTGGGGAGGTGAACAATTTGTAAAGAAAGAACTGTGATTATTACTGTTAAATATAAATATTATGATTTGCGTTCCAATCGTTTCCCAGACACAGTAGTTAAAAATTGCAGACACAGTACTTAAAAAACACTTGAAAAAACAAATGAATAAAAACTATGAAAAGAATACTAAGAATTGGTTGAATTTACAATATGATATGTGAACTAATGCATTTCACAATTAACTCTAATGCATAGATGGCGCAGCAGGGCTCGGGCGCGGTGGGCGCCGGTCTCAGCCAACTGAACGCGTTCGCGCGCTCAAATGCCGCGTCGATTTTGAAGTTGCGCGGCGGCGAGCGATCATCGGCGGCCACGACTTCGCTGCTGCGCATCCATCCACAGCCACGCTCGCAGTCACAGTCGCAGTCACAACTGAGTCTTCAAAAATCTTTCGAGCCCACCATCGCTTTGGAATATGTGGATATTTGATATATGTATTCATTCACTTTAGAATTATGCGTTAATACACTTTGATACCATACTTGTGTATTGCATACGATCCTACTAAGATTCTATTGTGGGGTTAACATGTACTAGTATGTATTTGTATAGACAAAAATAGGCAAAAAACAAAAAAAGGCAAAAAGCATTTATTTCGACCGACAAATAATACATAAAGCGATAAACAACAAAAATAAACGCAAAACAGAATGAACAAATATTAAAATGTTCCAAGAGTTTTGTCCGATTTTTATTATTCATAAAAATTAATCTCACCACAACTTCAGTGGATCATTTTCTTTTTTCTCTCCACTACTTTCGATAACCCTTCGTCTGACCAGAGAAGAATATATATTTCAGGCAAAAGATAGGCCAAAAAACTTTTTTTGGTAGCAGAATGGATTCGAAGCATAGCTCGGCGTGACTCCCCGCGAAAAATCGTGATTTGGTGCACCACCCCAAAAAGGACCATAAATTAATCTAAAATAGTCGTAAAATGGAAATAAGACCATTTTTGAACAGCTTTCAGAAAGCTCATTGATTTACAAAAAAAATTTCACAAAATGTTGCAATAATATTTTTTTTTGGGGGGGGGGGGTGGAGCGGTATATCGAAAAAATCGCGAGCAAGCGCGAAGTTTTTGAAAATTAGCATTAAAATACGCATTTTTCCGAACACCTGGGACACCGAGCTATGATTCGAAGGGAATTGCGATAATGGATGGCTGACCGACTTCCAACCAACCAAACAGTAAAAAATTAGAAAATGTCACAAATTCCACGAAATGAAGAGCAGCGCTTTTGGCCAAAGAAACGTTAGTTGATTGAAAGTCGTTAGATTACCTCGTTCTCATAATTGTTAGATTCATCTAGGATAGTGGAAATTGATTTTTGTTTTCGTCTCTGGAGACTTTTCTTGTCTAAAATGTATTTCTCCGCTCTGTTTTGTGTATATTTTTGTTATTTATTGCGTTGTTTGTCGAAATGAATACTTTTTGTCCAAAAAAAAATATTGGTCACCCCAGATAACCCCGCACATACTACCGATTAAAGTTATGTTTTCGTACAAAACACGGCTAATTTTGATACAAACTGAAATTTTAATAAAATAAAAAAAATCCTTTTGAAACACCTTCCATTATTGAAATTAATATAATTTTTATTCGGATTAAAAATCTTCCTTTTTTCTGCTTTTTTGAGATTATTTCGCATCCTTTTAAAAAGAATTTTTCAGCTTAGCAAAAAAAATCTCCTAAAACTTTTTAATTTTCGCAAAACATTTCCAAAGCTGAAAATTTCATTTTGGAACAAATCAAATTCATTAACATTTTGTGTGAAAAATTTCGAAGTTTATATTCTCTAAAAGAGTAAGGAATTCGTATTAAAAATGATCGGATGAGTTAATCGGAAAATTATTTTTATTTTTAAAAGTATTTTTTTAATATTTTTATTTTACTGTAAAATTATTTTTTTTAATTTTCATTTCAAAAAAAGAAATAAAATTGGAAAAATAAATCTGCCCCCCGTGAGTTTCGAACTCACGACCTTCAGATTATGAGACTGACGCGCTGCCACTGCGCTACGGAGGCCACGACATTTGGCCAATTTATTTTCAACTTGTTTTTTTCTTAAAAATTAATTAAAAAATAATGGAATTTGTGCTCAAAGCTATTTCTACTACTTCAATTTGACTATGGGGATTTGTATGGTAAGTGATCCTTTTTTCATCCAACAAGCCAATTAGATATATACATACGAGTTTCATGCAATCAGTTGGACACGAGAATTAATCAGTATTTTCTTTTTTTTTGTTTATCAAATGATATTCATTAAATTCATTGAAAAGAGGAAGTAAACATTTTTTTTTCCGAATTCGGAATTCCGAATATTCCAAAAAAATTCGGAACTCCGATGCTCAAAAACGGCCGGAATTCAAAATTTTTGAAAAAAAATCTTTATATTACACACCAAATTGAATTTTTTGGATTTTGCTTCCCCCCCCAAATCTTAAAATTTAACGTAATATTGGTTTGGTTGCTCCCCGCCCCCATCTTGAAATCTGTAGGCCCGTCCAGATACACGATACTGTTCCAGCAAAAATTCTTCAAGGAGACTGTGACTGCTTGCTCTAGTCTCACCCCTCCCTTTTCATCTCACCCTCCCCCCCCCATCCCCCTAGATGAAAAATTTCAGAAATTTTTTGTAATAAAAGGCATGCAAAACAATTTTGATTGTATATTGAAGATTGTGATAAAAAAATCATAATTTCTCGAAAATTGGATTGCTTTTTTGGAAAAACTTCGCAAAAAATTCGGAATTCCGAGACTCAAAATGGCGGGAATTCGGAATTTTGGAATTCCGCCAAACCCTCTTACATATTCTCATTTTATTTACATTTTCAGAGTAACGACGCGACACAGGTGCGCGTGATTTCGGCGAACCTCATCTCATCAGGCATGGATGGCGCCACGGTGGGCTATGTGGCGGGCGGCGGGGGCTTCGCCAACGGTCAATTCGCGAACGGACAATTCGCGACCGGCAAACCGTTTGGAATAAGGAATCCCTCGCTGGACACCCTCACACAACAGGCGCCATTCCTCAAACGCGACTCCGACCTCAACCTCATCCCACAGGACCTTCAGCGGGAGTGGGTGGAGTCGGACGAGGTGGAAAATTATAATGTAATTTTTATGAAAACTTTTACCATTGAACAAGTTTCATTACTCATTACTTCAAAGCATATGTTAGCTTCGCGCGACCCTAAGGTAGAACTCGCGATTTGGTGCGCCACCCGAAAAAATTTAAAAAAATGGCGGAAAATAAGACAATTTTTCTAAGCAGCTCTCCGAAAATTTGTCACACCCCCAAATTGCCCATTCGGGGTTGTTCGGCGAGCCGAGTTAGCCCCAATTTCAATCGGTCATAACTTTGCTTGCTGCTATGACTGAGTAGACAAAACGGCAGTCTTTTCGTTCAGCCTAAGCTCGAGAGAAAGAAATACTCACGCCTTTCCTACTTTGCTGATAAGTGGCTGTTCAGCCTAATCTAGCCTTTTTATTGCATATTATTGCATATCTTACATACATCTATGTGACAAATTCATTACTAATTCAGAATCATTTCCGCCGTTTCTGGGGGTGTTCTCGTGGGGGCGGGTGCCAAAAAATGTTTAAAATTATAGCTCGTGTTAAATATTAATTTATATTTTGTGTTTTGATTGGAAGTTGTGGGAATTAGACCAAAACCAATCGCAAAGATTGTAGATGATATTTGCCATAAAGAGGATCCCATCTACAATGTTGTAATTGTTTCTAGTCGAATTTTGAGCGTGAGAAGATGATGTTAGTGCTGTGCTCGAACGCCGACGCCACAAAACCATCAAAAATTGTGATAATTGACGTCGACTACCTCAGCAAAGGTTATATGAAGGTATTTGTGAAATTTTCACAGATATTTGGGATTTGCACAGAGGGAAGCAAATAGAGAGAGGCAGAGAGAGAGGCAAATATGGAGAGGCACATATAAAGAAGCAGTTATAGAGAGACAGAGAGAGGCAGATAGAGAAAGGCAGAGATGCAGAGAGAGAGAGAGAAAGCCAGAGAGAAGCAGATAAATGTAAACGGCAGAAAGAGAAAATTTTTATATTTTTCTCTTTTTTTCCGACAATTTCGCAATTGGAATTGCCGCAAAATGGCGACGATTTGGCATTCTCGGCCTGGCATCGAATCGCCACGCAAGTTTCGGAGGTGAATACGGTAGCGCGAAACATTTTGGTTGTGCCGTGCGTGAACACTTCACGCATTTACGTGATATCAATCGACGACTATTTTCAAATGAGAATTTTCAAGGTAACCAATTTCTTCCAAATTTTTTTACATTTTTTTTATTTTAAAATTTTTTTCACTTTTTAGAATTTTTAAATTGTACCGTAAAATGTTTAAATTACTACTAACAACTACAAAAAAACAACTAAAAAATTTCGCTTTCATTCAGTGTTCAAATTTTATTTCATTTTGAATAATTTTTTCTTCAATTTTTTGTTGCAATTGAATCGATTCAACCGAATTAATTTTATTAAAATTGATTTTTTAAGAAACCGAAAAAAACACAAAATAATTAATTAATTAATTAAATTATACAAATCACACAAATTATATTTATATATATATATATATGAAAGTTTAGAAAGTTGACAAGAAATTGTTTAAAAATTACTGAAAATAATTACGTAAAAGTTAAGATTAATATGTAATAATAACAACAAATGTAATAAATAACAACAACTAAAAGGTTCCTGAGAATTAATGAAAAATAATTTGAAAGAAATTAAATAAAAAAAGTCGAAAATTAATTGTTCGCGTTTCGGCCGCCGCGTCGATGGCGGTTGCCGCGGTCCGCGTGACGCTGGAAGCTCGAGTCGGCGGCCTCGCGCACCTTCAGCAGGTTCATACAATCGCCGACCACCTGCTCGTACCGCACCTTTTCGCCGTCGGCGTTCATACGCTGCAGGATGGCGGTGCGCGCCGCCTCGTCGGCGGGCGCACGAATGCCCGCCAACGCGACCAGACAACTAAATTGCTCTTCGCTGAGCTCGGTGAAGTTGAATTTGCGCAGCGCTCTTTTGACGCGCTGGAAGTAGGCGCGAAACGACTCGCCGTCGTCCTTCACGATGCGCAAGCACTCATAGCGGTCGGCGAACAGCGAATACTGGGGCAGGTCGAAGAGCTCGCGCCACTCGTCGAATTTGCTGACGCAGTCGTCGTCCGCGTCCTGGTCGCTGGGCTCGAACGCCTCGATTTCCGCGATGAGCGGGAGCTGAAATTAACCGTGAAAATTAGACTTTTCTTATTTTAGTTTTTAAAATCAGCAATAAAAAAGGAAAAATCAGCAAAGAACTCGCAGACTTGCTCGCCGATTTTATTGAGACTGAAAGTTTATGAAAGTTTGCTTTAATTGTAAAGCGTGACAAGCAACTATTTGACGCTAACTTTATTATAAGCCTTATAAAAATTAAAAAATATCTGGTATTAAAAAAATGGTATTAAAAAGTTTCAATTTGCACAAAACCCACACACATCAGCGCAAAAAAGATTCCGAATGTGAGTAGGATTCGTGTTAAATGAGCGAAAATGAATATTAATGAATAAGAAGATGCTTTAACAAATAGCGAAGCGAAATTAAATTTGAAAAGATTAATTTTTAAATCCAATCCAATAAAACCGACCTTAGAGAGTGGGGTGTTCTGCTGCGCGGCGGCGGCGTTCGCGCCGTTTTCGCCGCCCGACGTTCGCTCCGTACTTTTCAGCGCTTTCAGCTCCTCCAGCAGAACGTGCTCGCGCTCAGCCGCACTTCTCGCCATCGCCTCTTCACGCTCGAGCGCCTTCTTCGCTTGGTCCTCCATCATCGCCGCCATCATTCGCTGAATGCTTTCCACGTCCAAGATATTTGCTCTTTTGACGAAAATTCAAAGGTGTGTGACGATGTGTGCGAAGATGGATGAAGATGTGTGATCTGCAGCGGAAGAAAGCTAGTGGCGGAAGTTTTTGGCGGTGGGCAACTGATGAAAATCCCCAATTTTCCACCGCTTTTATACCGGTCATTTCGACTTGCGAAATAATTTAGAAATATTATAATTTCTTTTTTTCCCTGCTTTTTTAACACTTATATTTTCCATTTTATTCCGTTTATTACATTTTTTTATATCGAAATGTTTTGTCAATTTTTTTCTTTTTATTTCACACAAAATTTTCTTTCAACAAAAATTGCGAAATTTTCTAAAATATTTTTTGTTGCCCAACCCATTTTGACCAATGACAAAACACACTTTTCAAGTGAACGTTCGCTTTGACCTTTCGCCTTTCTTTCTTTCTTTCGTTCTCTTTGTTTTTTTCATTTCTTTCTTTCGCTTTGCTTCTTTCTTTTTTACGTCTTTCTTCTTTTCCTTTCTTTTGCTTTTGTGGTTTCTTCTTTTTTCTTTCTTTTTCTTCTTATCTTTCTTTGCTTTCTTTCGTTTTTCTTTGTTTTTTCCTGTTTTTTTGTTCTTTTTTCTTCTTCTTTCTTTTGACTTTCTTTCTCTTTTGCTTCTTTCCTTTTTGTTAGTTTTTTTCTTTTGCTTTCTTTCTTCCATTTATTTTTCGTTGTTTTATCACAAACATTTTCGAGTATTTCAAATTGACGAAAGTTTTAGCGAAATGTGATGAAATACATAATTTCCATGTAAAAAAAACAAAAAAATAACGAAATAATATCGTAATACATATGTATACCAGGGGTCTCAAAATTTTTGATTTTCGGTTTTCGATTTTCGGCGTTTTTTTCTTTCGATTTTCGGTTTTCGATTTTCGAAATTTCAAATCTCTTTCGATTTTCAGTAAAAAGTGCCAAAAATCGAAAATTTTCCGAAATTTGCTTACTTTTTAACTACAAAAAATGACTTTTTTAACTTGGATTTGATCAAAA
>SAUE01000733.1:3300-18596 GCA_009724625.1 Deladenus siricidicola
TACTACCGTAAAAGTTAAAAAAACTATTTTTGTGAATCTTATACATAAATACCACAAATAATACCGGTAAATACCACAAAATATATCGAAAAATATTTACATTTTATTGTAAGATAAAATTACAAAAATGTTTACTGTAGATAATGAATGGCGGGGGTCCGCCAATGGCAATGGCCGGCCATCCCCAACAGCAAACCCAACAGCAACAACAACAACAACAACAGCAACAACAAATGCATATGTATCAGCAGCAACAGCAGCAGCAGAAACAGCCACAGCAGCAACTCAATCAACAGCCACCACAACAACCACAGCAGCAGCAGCCACCACAGCAACAGCCGCAGCAACAGCAGCAGGGACCGAGCGTTTTGCAGGAACTTTTGCTCAACAATCCTGCATCGTCCGCGTCGTCGATGAACAGTCCGAGGACACAGTATCCTTTCAATACGAGGTTGGTGTGCTAGCTCATTGCTAGCTTTTGTCCTTTTTTGCCAAGTTTTGTTCAATATTTCGTGTTCAGTATCGGGCTACTGGGGGGGAGTGGTTAGAGGATGGGAAGGGGGCGGGGTGTGGATGGGTCAGCTACTTCCGATACAGAAATTTTTAAAGGATTTTGAGGGTGTGGTTGGGAACCTTCCATGGAGAAATTAAAATTTTTTTTTAATATCGAGAAATTTTTCAATTATTTTAAGATTTTTAGTTTTTGTCAAAAGAATGAGTTCATCGAAAGTGTTCGCCAAAACGCTTCTAGTCCCGATCTTTGTAGACAGAAATATGAGCTTTTTTAGAGATTCAAATTTTTGGCTTAGGCTGCCCCGGAAAATTTTCAGGTTTGCCACCCAAAAATTGTCTTCTCTGAGTTTTGCGATGAAAAAAACATTTTTTCTATATTTTGAAATGTAGAAATACCACAGTGGATTGGAGTACATATTTATTATATTTGAAATTCTGAAATTTCGTTGTTGCTCAATTTTCTGCAAATTTGCAGAAGTCCGATGACGAGTAATGTGCCAGTGCAAAATATGACGCCGCCCACGTCGAGCATGGCTATGCAACACGGCGCGCCGACCACGCAGCAGCAACAACAACAACAGCAGCAGCAGCAGCGTCTGATGCATCTGCGACAGCAGCAGCATGCGACGGCTAGCGGCGCGCCGCAGGGCTACGACGCGCAAGGCGGACCAGTGCCCGGCGGAATGGGTCCGCCAGGCGGCGCGCAGGCCTATCAGATGATGGCGCAACAGCAGCAACAAGCGCAGCAGCAGCAGCAGCAGCAGCAGCAGCAGCAGCAGCAGCAGCAGCAACAGCCGCAGCCGCAGGGGCCGGGCGGTGCACCAATGGGCGGCCAATACGGCCCATACGCTGGCCAGAGTCAGCAGCAGCAACAGCAAATGCACATGCGCCAGATCTACGGTCAGCCGGGCGGCGCGGTGCGCGGCGGACCGGGACCACCGACGGCCGCCGGCAGTCCGATGAACCGCGGCGGCGGTGCGATGATGGTGAACGGCAGCGGCGCGCCCGGAGGACCGCAGGGCGGTGCGCGCGGAATGCGTCAGCCGCATCCGGGTAAATTTTTTTGCCATTTTTTGCTAGAAAATTGTATAATTTTTCAATGTTTTTATGTCAATGAAATTTTTTTTATATTTTTCAACAATTTTTCAATTTTTTTAAATGAAAATACATTTTTAAATGAAATTTTACAAAAATTGAGAAAACATTTTTTTGTAAATTTTTTTTAAAAATATTATAAAAAGTTTTGACATTTGAATTTTAATGTTAAATATTTAAAAATAATAATAAATTTGCCAAAGTAATTTTTTATTTTGAAAAATTGAATTATTGAATTTGCTGCTTTTCATAAATAAGAATTTGAGAAATTTTCTAACATTTTTTTGTATATTTTATACTTATTTATTATGACATGGCTTCAAAAAAGGGTTTTTAACTGTTTTGAGCGTAAAATGTGTGCCAGCACGTAAGTGAATGAATGAATGAAATTGCACCAAAGTGTGCTACATTCATCATAATAAGATGACTACTGTAAGGTTTGGTGCTGTGCCACAGCGATGCGCCAAATGAACAGATTACGATACTTTTGGAACCCCAACTAATACAAAGGGATTTGGATTTTGCACAATGGAAATCGTACTTTAGTTTACTGTACAACATTTCATAAATTCTTTCAATATTGTTTCTGAAAATCAGGCATGGTAATGGCCGGAAATCAAACGCAGCGCTCCATGATGTTGATGAGCCAGGGCGGGCCGGGCGGCGGAATGGCCTACGACCAACCGCCGTACGGCGCCGCCATGGGCAACGGACCGGGCGTTGGCGGCGGGCCGGCGGGCGGCAGCGGTCCCCATCGACAGGCGTCGCTCACCGACGCGTACGTGCCGATGCAGGGCGCGCCGGGTGGCGGCGGCGCGCCGCCGCCCGGCCTCGCCAACGGCCCCAACGGGCAACTCCTACCCGGCCACATGCAACAACAACAGCCACCACAGCAGCAAAATACCTCACAGCAGCAGCAGCAGGGCCCGCAGGGCTTCACGCCCGGTCCCAACGGATCCGCGATGATGAGCGCACAAATGGCGCAAAGGTCGGCGGCCGGTTTTGTGGGAATGCCGCCTTCGAGCATGTCGAATCAGGTTCGCCGACATTTCATAGAAGTCATTTTATTAGGGTTTTATAAAATATGCCTCTTAAAATGTTTTTAAAGATTTTATTCTTTTAAGATTTAAACTTTTATTTTCATTCAAAACTTTTTTAAAGTTTTAAATTTCTTTTTTAAGCATTTCTTCAAGAGTTTCAAAAGTTTTTCAAAATCATTTATTTTTTTGCAATGTTTTCATAACTTTCAGATGATGACCTCACACGGAATGGACGGCTCAATCATCGGCGCACAGTCGTCGATGCACCCGCAGGCGCAGGGCATGATGCTGAACGGACCGGCGCACATGGGCGGTGGTCCGGGCGGCGGCCCACAGCACCCAAAGGCGATGCTCGGCGCTATGGGCGCTCCTCAGCCCCAACAACAAGTCGTCGCGCCCAGTCCTGGCACAATAGGCGCCGGCGCTGGTCCCATGCCTTCTCAACAACAACAACAGCAGCAGCAAGCGGGCGCTGCGTCGATGATGGGTCAGTCGGCGATGATGAACGGTCCGCTGCGACCGGGCTCGAACATGGGGCTGCGCGGAGGGCCGCCCGGCTCGGCGGGCGGTGGCGGCGGACTGCCGGGCTCGACCGGCCCGCCCTCAGCCGGCTCACAGGATCCCGAGAAGCGCAAACTCATCCAACAGCAATTGGTCCTTCTCCTCCACGCCCACAAGTGCCAGCAGCGCGAGAAGAACGAGCATCCGGGTCGCGGCGGAGGCGGCGGCGGCGGTGCGGCAGCCGCCGCCGCCGCTGCCGCCGACGCCGCCGGCGGCCAGCAGTGCAGTGTGCCCTACTGTAATGTGATGAAGGGTGTGCTCGAGCACATGACCGCCTGCCAGAACGGCCGGCAGTGCACGTACGCGCACTGCGCCTCCTCGCGTCAAATCATCACGCACTGGAAGAACTGCAGCAAGGACGACTGTCCCGTGTGCAAGCCCGTCAAATCCTTCAACTCGAACTCCTCCGCCGACAAGCAAAGACAAAGTTGGTCCTCTAGACTTCTTATTAAGGATTTTGAGAGATTTTTGCTGACCTTTTATTAGTGTAGTTTTTGAGAGCGATGAAAATGAATACATACTTTTCGCGTTGCAGTAATTATTGTGTGTACGTGCCACAGTAATTATGTGTACATGTTACAGTAATTGTGGGTACGTGTCACCGTAATTGGGTGCACATGTTACAGTATCGCTTATTGTGTGCTACAGTAACCATTATGTTTACGTGTTAGAATAATCATTATTATACAGTGTCACGAAGACACCCCGTACCGTAGGAAATACTCGTAAATTCCATTGCAATTTTCTTGCATTTAAAAAACAAATTTAGATTTGAACTTTTTGACTGTATCGTACTGTAATTTTTTTCTAGACGATTTGCTGAATCAGTCGCTGGGCGGGCCCATGTCGCAGCAGATGGCGCAGCAGCAGCAGCAGCAGCAGCAGCAGCAGCAGCAGCAGCAGCAGCAGCAGCAGCAGCAGCAGCAGCAGCAGCAACAGCAACAACAGCAGCAGCAACAGCAGGGCGCGCTGATGGGCGGCGCGATGTCGAGCAACAGCGGCATCGGCTCTGTGGGCGGTCTGATGAATTCGTCGCCGGCGCCCTCGTCGAACGCGGCCGTCAACGTCAACAATCTGCTCAACGACTACACGCCCAACGCGTAAGTGCTTTCGAAAAATACCGTAGTTTGAGCGTTTTTTCCTGCTATATATCGTTGCTTTAGGTTGGGGTAAGTACTTACATACAGTACGTATATACAGTATTTATATGCAGTATATACAGAATTTTTAGATTTTTGTTGTAGCTTAGGATTTGACTAAAAATTTTTATTTTTTATAAAATTTTGTAAAAATTTATATTTTTTATAAAATAATGTAAAAATTTATACTTTATTTTATCGGCAGAATATGTTTTTATACATACATATATGCATATATGTATAATAACATTATAATACTACAGAATTTTTTTAAAACTTTTGCCATCTTTCTTTTCAGCAACGTTTCGAACATTTTCAACTCGCGAAATCCGCCCAACAAAATCGGCCAGTCGAATTCCGCGGCGATGCAAAGCACCAGCAATTTGTCGAACGACGGCTTCGGCCAATTTCCGCCGCCCGAGCCGCCCACGCAGGCAAAGGTTCGCTTTTGCTTTGCCTTGATTTGTGCTTTTTTTATTTATTTTTTTGTTTGAATTAGCGGATTTATCGATTTTTTTGGTTTTAATTTTTAAAAATTATTCTTTTTTGAAAAATTCTTTTTGAAGCAGAAAGTTAATTACTATACATATAGCACACACATATATACATACACATACACAGTACAGTAGGTGTGCGTAGAGCTTTTGAAATTACGGTACGTAGCATTTTTTGCCTTTGTTGTCGCTGTGCCCCGATTGCGGCGTGTACGGTAGAATGACATCGAATGATACCGTACCCAAAAACAATAAAATGATTTTGATTAAGTAGACTGGCTGAGTACCGTATCCAAAAACAAGAAAATGACCTTGATTGAGAACACGAGTAACGAGTACAGTACCCAAAACTAATAAAACGTAATTGATTGAGTACCGTACCCAAAAACAATAACAACAAAAACAACAATAACAACAATTCAGGAATGGCACGCGACGATCACGCAAGACTTGCGCAATCATTTGGTGGGCAAGTTGGTGAAGGCGATCTTCCCCTCGCCCGACCCCGCCGCCATCCACGACCAGCGCATCAAGGACCTCATCTCGTACGCGCGAAAGGTGGAAAAGGACATGTTCGAGCAGGCGGCCGATAAGGAGGCCTACTACCATCTGCTCGCCGAGAAGATCTACAAAATACAAAAGGAGCTACAGGAGAAGAAGAACCGACGGCTGAACGAACAGAACGGTAAATGTTTGTTGCTGCTTACTGTAGATCATATGAATTACTGTAGAATGAGTCTGAAGCAGCAGCGTCAAGTAGGGTATATTTTTTAAGTAGAGTATTGTAGCAGTTTGCAGTAGTCGAGGCAGTCTGTAGTAGTCTAGTATTCTACAGTAGTCTACAATATTCTACAGTAGTCTACGATATTATTGTATAATAAGTTACAAATTTTAACTGACAAATTTTAAGATTAAAAATTATTAATAAAAAAATCCAAAAAAATTTCCAAATTTTTATAAATTTTTTAAATAATTTCATTATTATCTCAGGCGGGCGAATGGACGTGGTGAGTTTGAGCGAATTCTCCACGCCCGGCGTTACGCAGCGCATCGGCGGCGCCGGCCAAATTGCGTCGTCGAGCGCGAACGGCACGCCGCTGCTGCAGGACGTCATGTCCGCGCACGGCCACCTCCACCAGGGCCAGGTGATGCCCGGCTCGTCGGCGGGCATGGGCGCCGCCGCGCTCATCTCGAACGCGTCCACGTCGGCGGCGATCAGCGAATTCGCCGCGCCGCCCACCGCCAACGGCGCCATCGGCGCGTCCGGCTCAATGCTCAGCATCAAAAAGGAGTGCGACATCAAATTGGAGCCGATAAATCACGCGCAAGCATCTTCGACGTCGTCGGGCGCGTCGATGGGCGGCGGCGGCAGCGGCAGCGCGGTCGGCGCGCTCATCAACACCAACGGGNATTGCCGGCTCCGCCGCGACTACCTCATCTTCGGCCGCCGCCTCGCTCAACTTTGTGCCTACCACTGCCTCCTCCTCCTCCTCCTCCTCCTCATCCTCTTCCAACAACAACAACAACAACAACAACAATGGCGTCTCGTCGAGGGCGCTGAAATTGGAAGATAATTGCCTAAGTAAGTGTTTTACACCTTGCACACACTTTCTCAAGGCTTTTTAGGTTTGGGTGAACTCAGTGTTTTGCATTTTCTGTTCAAATGAAGTTCAATTTCAAATGAATTTTTTTAAAGTTCATTTGAACTTTTCATGTTCAAGAAATCCACATCAATGTGTTCAACTTAAACTTTTCAGGTTGAAAAATTGTTGGATTTAGTAGAATGTAAAACGCTTAAATTTAGCTAAAAATTAAATTACTCAAAGAGACGAAAATAAATTAAAGTTTCTGGCGCAAATAAGCGAAAAAAATGTTTAAATTGAACTTTTTTCACCCATTGAAGTTCATTAGAAAATGCGAAACATTGGTCCAAATGCAATGAAATTTGCAGATAATTTTTGTCTATTCGTCGTTGATTTTCAACTATTTTTGGCCGAGATTTGAAATTAATTCGACGACAAAATAAAAAATGAAAATTTCCCACATCTTTAGCCAAACCGGGTACGTCGGGCGAGTCGGTGAAGACGGAGCCGATGGACGCGGACGGCGCGGACGCGCTGAACGCGTCCACCACGGCCGTCGGCGGCTCGACCGCCTCCACTTCGGCGCTCTCGTCGGCGCTCGTAAAGCGCTCGCCGAAAAGCGAGGCGGCTGCGGTTGCCGCCGCCGCGCCCAAGGAGGAGGAGCTGCCGGTGGAGGAGAAGGTGTTTGACGCTAACGAACTCCGCAACTACCTCAAGCCCGTCGTGCAGAAGATCTGGGACATGGACGAGGCGTCGCCGTTCCGCTTTCCCGTCGACCCCCTACAACTTTGCATACCGGTGGGTAGTATCAAAAAATTAAAATTTTTTTTATATATAGTCAAATGAGTTATTTATAGTAAAAAGTTAAAAATTTTTTAAAATTTTTTATGAGTGTTTAAAAGATTAATAAACTTTTTTTTAATACTTAGAAAAAGTTTAGAAATTAAAAAAATAATTAAATTTTTTTTATATTAAAAAAAATATTTTTTTGATTTTTTTAAATTTTTTCAAATAATTAAAAAAATTAATTTTCAATATTTAGAATTTGTTTTATTTATTTTTTAGTTTATTTATTTATTATATTTTTATTAAAAATTTATTAGAAATTTTTTTTCAAAGTAATTCCATCGAAAAATATTTAAATTTACAAATTTTTGCTCTATTTATTTTCGACAAAATTTTTTATTTAAAATTTTTTTTGTTGAGCTGGGTTACGGTAATTGGTAATTGGTTGCAGGACTACTTCACAATCATCAAGCACCCTGTCGACTTGGAGACGATCGGCAAGAAGTTGGACGAGGGCAAATACAAAAACCCCTGGGAGTTCTGCGACGATTTCTATCTGATGTTCGAGAACGCGTGGCTCTACAACCGCAAAAACTCGAAAGTCTACAAATTCTGCACTAAGGTACGGTGGAATTCACTTTTTGTACCACAAACACACAAACACATATCCCACAAACACACAAACTGTCTGTACATATCACAAACTGTGCATGTCACAAACACACACACACACAAACTACATATTCCACAAAAACACAAAAACCAACGCAAATTTACTTTGCATTTGCACACCGCCAAACAAATTTGCATTTGCAGCTGAACGAGCAGTTCGTCGCCGAAATCAATCCGGTGATGGTGCAGATGGGCTTCTGTTGTGGCCAGAAGCTGTCGTTCACGCCGCTAGCGCTGTTCTGCTACGGTCAGTCGGCGTGCGTGATCGCGCGCGACCAGCCCTACCACCTCTACCAGGCGGACTCCACGCAATACGGTGAGCCACTTATTGGATTGGGTAAGCCAATTTATTCGAAGAAATTTGCAAATTTGTTGTGCGCAAAAGTCGTGTACATACATACACATATGTACATACATACATGTACACATGTATATGTATGTATGTACATATATGTGTAGGTTTCTTTCTCGAATTTGCGGTGCGAATTTGTGCACATTTTCAGGCGTTACCGTCAGCGACCGTCTCATCTACTGTACAAAGTGCTTCGAGACTCTGCCCGACGCCGGCATCAACCTCAATGAAAACCCGAATGAGGCGCCAAAGTAGGCATTTTCGGGGATTTTTTGGCATTTCGCTTTTTGAAAATCTTTCTACAACATGAAAAATTTTATCCAAAAAACTTAAATTTTAAATTAACCGCGTAGGATTTTCGTACATACTGTAATGGCATTTTTGAATATTTTTAACCTTAATTACCGTATTTAATACATACATATGCATAGAACTCGTGGATTTATTCATTTATACATACGCATGACATACGGTTATTGGGTGATTGAGATCAACAAAATGTTCAAATACTGACACTACAGTAACACTTTTTGTTGTTGCTAAAAATGCGAACAAAAAAGTTATTTTTAGATTTTCCAGATAATTACATACACACCAGATACAAATACATAAAAAATTATAAATTATTTTTAATGTTTTATAATTGGTGAAATGCTTAAAAATAAAAGTAAATATTTTCTTCAAAAAACAAGAAAAAAAATTTCAGCATGGCGCCGAAAAAAGACTTCAAATTGCTCAAGAACGACCAAATCGACTTGGAGCCGTTCGAGACGTGCAAAGTCTGTTTGCGCAAATTGCACAGAATTTGCGCCAACTACAGCAAAAAGGTGTATCCGGACGGTTTCGTCTGCGAGAATTGTCGCGCGGAGAAGTCGCGGCCGAAGCCCGACAACAAATACACTGCCAAACGTAAGTGAAGCGGCGAATTTTTTTTTCAATTTTTTTATAATTATGTTCAAAATTTATTTATATTTATGTTTTTCAAATTTTTTTAAATTTTTTTATATTTTTTTTTAAAATTTTTCATAATTAAAAAAAATTTTTTTTCAAAATTTCAAAATGTTTTACAATTTTTTGAATTTTTTTATAATTTTTTACAAAAAATACTTTCAAATGAATGAAATTGTGTGATGGATTATTGATTGACGATTGAATTTGGCTGTAGGCCTTCCGCACTGCCAATTGTCGAAGCACATCGAGGACCGCGTGAACACGTTCATCGGCCGCAAGGGCGAGCCGCGCGACAAATACGAGGTGGTGATTCGCGTGCTGTGCAGCACGGACAAAGAGGTCGAGGTGAAGCCGCTGATGAAGCAGAAGTAAGTGGATTAGGAAGAGCAGCTAAATTGTTGGGAACAAATACATACTGTTGGGAACAAATAAGCTAGTTTGTGGAACAGCTGCTTTAGAGAACAGCTGAGTCTTGCAACAGCTTATTTTTGTAACAGCTGATTCTTGAAATAGCTGAGTCATGGAACAGCTACATCTTGGAACAACTGCTTTAGGGAACAGCTGATTATTTTAACAGATGTATAAGGAATAAGGAATAAACAATTAAAAAACAAAAATGCAAATTGGCAATCTGCTAAAATTTGCAATAGCTGAGCCAAAATTGCTGTACTTGAGAAGAAAACAGTACCTTTGATACGTAGAGAAGTTACTGTAACTAAATAACTAACTGTAGGGAATTAGGAATTACTGTATGTAAACTGTAAAAGGACACTTTCTTCATTTTTCTCTGTCTCTCAGGTACTGTTCCGAGAATTTTCCCGAAAGATTTCCGTACCGCACGAAGGCGGTGTTCGCGTTCGAGGTGGTCGACGGCGTCGAGGTGTGCTTCTTCGGCCTACACGTACAGGAGTACGGTAGCGCGTGCATTCCGCCCAACCAGCGGCGCGTCTACATCGCCTACCTCGACTCCGTGCACTTCTTTCAGCCGCGGCACTTGCGCACCGAGGTCTACCACGAGATCCTACTCGGCTATTTGGAGTACGTGAAGAACATGGGCTACACGATGGCGCACATTTGGGCGTGCCCGCCGTCGGAGGGCGACGACTACATCTTCCACTGCCATCCGCCCGAGCAGAAGATTCCGAAGCCGAAGCGCCTGCAGGACTGGTACAAGAAGATGCTCGACAAGGGCAGGGAGGAGAGCACCGTCTACGAGTACAAGGACATCTTCAAACAGGTACGCAACTTTATTTTATTTTATTTATAATATTTTATCTTGTATATATGCAGTTATATTGTACGGACACTCTTGTAGATTATGGAGTTGCTACTGTAGCTTCACATGCAGTTGCAACTGTAGATTATATGTAATTACTACTGTAGCTCCCAATGCAATTGCGACTGTAGATCATGCAATTACTACTGTAGATCACGCAATTACTACTGTAGATCATGCAGTTACTACGGTAGATCATGCAGTTACTACTGTAGCTGACGCACTTGCTACTGTAGCTCATGCAGTTCCTACTGTAGATCATACATATACTACTATTGTTGATTATGTATAAAAGTTAATGCTGTAGCTCATCTGCGAAAACAACGCAGTAGGGAGAAGGAGTAGAGCAAAAAATAAGAACAGAAAAAGAGATTAGTGATAATATCAGTGATAATGATGATATCAGTGATAATTTAGGCGAAAGACGACGATCTGCAGACACCGATGACTTTGCCCTACTTCGAGGGCGACTTTTGGCCGAACGTGATCGAGGACTGTATCCGCGACGCGGAGAAGGAGGAGAACGAGCGCAAGAAGCACGAGGAGGCGTTGGTGGAGGACGACGACGAAGACATCTTCCAGACCGACGACGGCCGACCCAAGAAGAATAAGTGAGTGATTTTGAAGACTGGAGGGGGGAGGGCAATTTGTTTGGTTTTGGATGCTTAAACAATGTACGGTATCTAGCTGCATTGTAGCCAGCAATACCCAATGTACTGTAGCGTGCAATACTCACTGTACGGTGGCAGGCCATACAGACAACGGTGATTAACTGCGTTGTAGCCAATTTTTATTGAATTTTTACTCTAAAAGTTATTATATTTTAACGTAGTCAATCTCGAAATTCATAATTGGTTTATTGCAAAACATGTACATATGTACATTCACTACCGTATGTTCACTACCGTATATAAACACAAAAAATGTAAAAAAACAACAAAAAAAATTTTTTTTAAGAATCTTATTCCGAACATTGTTGTTCGAGGATTGTTGACATCTAAACATAGTTGATGTTGTTGTTGTTGTTTCAGCAAGTCATCGAACAACAAAAAGAAGAATAACCTCAAAAAGTCGTCGCAGAAGAGCAAGAAGAAGACCGGCCCCGGCACCGGCAACCAGATCACCGACAAGCTCTTCAGCGTGCTCGAGAAGCACAAAGAGGTCTTCTTCACCATCCGCCTCGTCTCGCCGAACACCGAGGCGAAGGTGAAAGCCACGCCGATCAACGACCCCGACCCGCTGTTGGCCAGCGAGCTGATGGACGGCCGCGACACTTTCCTCAACAAGGCGCGCGAAGAGCACTGGGAGTTCAGCTCGCTGCGGCGCGCGAAATGGTCGACGATGAACTTCTGCTACGCGCTGCACACCCAGGAGCAGGACAACAAGGACATCGGCTTCACCTGCAACAACTGCAACAACAGCGCCGCCTATCACTGCAACAAATGCGACGTGAGGATTACTGTATTTTATTGGATCATTGTCAGGATTGCTGTATTTTGTTGGATTAGAGCGGGATTATTGTATTTTTTGGATCATTCTTAGAATTACGGTATTTTTGCGGTCTTTTAATTCAATCAACAAAAATTTCACAATTTTTTGCTTACCGTATCAGACTCAACTGTACTGCCAACTGTACTCAGTTCGGTGCTTCAGACTTTTTCATCAGAAAATTAGCTGGAAAAGAGGGAATTGGCAAAAAGAGATCAAGTTGAATTGGCAACAAAAGTTCAAGTTGAATTGGCAAGAAAAGAATTGAATGAAGTTGGCAATTTAATTAAAAAAATTTTTTGAAATAAATTTGATGCAAATAGCTTTGATTTCGATATTTTTCGAAAATTATTATATTTTTGAGCAAATTCCTTAAAAGTTTTGAGTTGGCTGAAAGCTGGATTTTTTGTGGGAAAAAACCGTGTAAAATTGTGTAAACTTTGCAGGACTACGATCTGTGCGCCAGCTGCTACAACAGCATCCAACCGCAGCACCACCATCCCATGGAGAAGCTCGACGCGGAGGCGAAGGCGGCCAGCGGCGGCGCCGGCGACGCGTCGGGCAGCGACCGCAACGAGTCGGTGAAGCGCTGCATCAGCTCGCTCGTCCACTCGTGCCAATGCCGCGACGCCAACTGCCGCCGCCTCACCTGCCACAAGATGAAGCGCGTCGTGCAGCATACGCGTGTGTGCAAGAAGCGTCAACAGACGAACTGCCCGGTGTGCAAGCAGCTGATCGCGCTCTGCTGCTATCACGCAAAACACTGCAATTTGGCGACGTGCGNGGCGGTCAAATGATGCACGGCGGCGGTGGCGGTGGCGCGGGCGGCGGCGTGAGCAACGGCACGATGATGGGCCAAAATGCACTACCAGACCTCCGCGAACGGACCCCATCCCACCGCAACAACAACAGCAAATTTTCTCCCAACAACACCAACAACAAAATGAGAAACGCGATGGTACGGTAGTTGACATATATGTACAGTAGCGGAACTAAAAAACGGGACACCTTCGTATAACTTCGTATAATGTATGCTATACGAAGTTATTACGCAATGGCACTTCTGCCTGTTCTCAGGGGAGGGGGGGGTGATGGTGTTGAATGGCCCCTGTTTTCCGCCAGTATTGAAACGAACAAGTTGTCGGTAGTTACATAGGTTCGAATTCGACAGGGAGCATCTTAGTAATCATTAACGATTAACGACTTCCTCTTTACTGTAGTTGTTGGGAAGGGGGGGGAGGTTGACTATTTCGGGGAAGGGAAGGGAGCTTAAAGGGTTTATTTTTGCTTTTTTTACAGTATGACTGGGGGGGGGCGGGGGTGATGTTGGTGAATGGCCCCTGTTTTCTGCTCTGGCTACGCCATCTGTGCAGTAGTGAAATGAATAAATTATTGGTAATTGATAGTTAATAAGTTATTGGTAGTTTCGAATTCAGCAGGGAGCATCTTAGTGTTTGTTTGTTTTTTTTGGTGTGTTCGTGTTCGAAGTTTAAAAAAACTCAACTTCGGTTCGCAAACGAACGTTAACTCGAGTCCAAAATGTTTTTCTTCAAGTTCAGACTAAATTTTTGGTGTTCCTTTTAGCATTAGTTAGTTATTTACATATAACTAACTAATGCTAAACGTCGCAGGGCTCAATGCCCTCGCCTTCGCTTCATCACCATCACCTATATGTTTATTTATTTATTCATTTGCCGTCGGTTTTGTAGGTGCCGTTCTGCATGAACATTCGCCAAAAGCTGCAGGAGCAAAAGCGCTCGCAGACGCGTCGCGCGGACATGATGATGCGAAGGCGCATGGACAAGCTGCAGACCATCAACCATGGCGGCGGTGGCGCCGGTGGCATCGGCGGCGGCGTCGGCGGCGGCGGTGGCGTGCCCTCGTTGGGCGCGGCGGGTCCGAGCGGCCTCAACGGCTCCCAACACCACAACATGTCGCAATCGGCGCAAAAGCCGTCGTCGCAGAGCTCGATGGCCGGCCCGTCGCAGGGCTCAATGCCCTCGCCTTCGCTTCATCACCATCACCAACAACAGCAACAGCAGCAGCAACAACAGCAGCATCCGCATCAGCAGCAGATGACACCACAGCCTGGAAGTTTCCAGCATCTTCAGCAACAGCAGACGCACCACATGTCCGGCAAACATCCACAGCACCACATGGGCGGCATGCCACCGCAGCAGCAGCACTCGATGATGGCGGCCGGCAATGGCGCCGCGGCGGGCATGATGCACGGCGGCGGTGGCGGAATGATGGGCGCCGGCGGCGGCGGCATGTGCGATCGGCCGTCGTCGATGGGCCCGGCGGGCGCCGTGATGAACGGTCCGTCGCTACAGGGCGGCGGAATGTCCATGCAGCACCCGCGTTAGTCATTTCTCAATTTTATTTTATTTTTGCAAATTTGCAATATTAACAAAAATAAAAATTATTATTTTTTATTTTTTAAATTTTTTAATTAATTTTTTAGCCATTAAACAAATTTAATAATAGTTACAAAATCCTTTTATAATATTTGTAGATTTTTGCATTTCAGAGCACATTATGGGCGCCGGCGGTCAAATGATGCACGGCGGCGGTGGCGGTGGCGCGGGCGGCGGCGTGAGCAACGGCACGATGATGGGCCAAATGCACTACCAGACCTCCGCGAACGGACCCATCCCACCGCAACAACAACAGCAAATTTTCTCCCAACAACACCAACAACAAATGAGAAACGCGATGGTACGGTAGTTGACATATATGTACAGTAGCGGAACTAAAAAACGGGACACCTATTATTAAACAAGTGTTTGCTCTTGTTTATTTTGGTGTGGACGTAGGATGGAAACTTTTGCAAATACCTTTTTGCAGCATTTTTTATGCTGAATTCAGTGGTATAATTCATTTTTTTATTTGAATGATTGGGTGTTCTTGCACGACAATGACCCTAAGCATACCGCGTCGTGTAGGCGAGAATTAGCGTATTCCGCCACGTGAGACTTTTCATAGATTCGCTGGACCGTGCTATTTGACATTGAAAATTGTCGCTCCACCGCTCTAAAAGAAGCACCTTTCTGCACAGTTTGCACGACAATATCCTTAAAATCGTTAGAATACTGTTTTCGTAGCATCTAAAAGAATTACATTGACTAAAGATCACATTTTTGAATGTTTCCTGTTTTTTTATTTCCGCCCCCAAAATGAGGGTATTTCACAAAAGTAAAAACATTTTGATGAAGACTAAGTCAAATAAAAAAATGAATTATACTACTGAATTCAGCGTAAAAAATGTTGCAAAAAAGTATTTGCAAAAGTTTCCATCTTACATCCACACCAAAATAAACAAGAGCAAACACTTGTTTAATAGGTG
>SAUE01000734.1:4874-16140 GCA_009724625.1 Deladenus siricidicola
GTATACAATCACAACAATTTTTACTTACAATCATAATAATTTTCTTGAAAAAGACGGAAACGGTGCAGCTTTTAATGTTATCGCGACCGGCCGACGAATGAATCAAGATGCTGATTTTTTTCGAACGAATTTTAGCCGCTCTATAGCCGAAAACGAACAACAACGAATCGATCACATTACTTTTTCCACTCCCATTAGGACCGATTATAGCAGTAAAATTCTAAAAAAATAAGTTCATAAAAATTGGTAGTATTGCAAAACTAATGTCGAAAAAACATTTCGTGAGAACTCCAAATTTGCAAAAGTAAAACGAAAACTCCGACTACAATTAGCTGAACGAAAAAAAACCTGATGAAAAGGTCCAATAATTTGGCGTCCATAATAGGATTTAAAATTTTCGACTTCAATGTGGGTGATAATTAACCGCTGACCGCCACCGTCCGCATTCATTAGCGGTTCCGGCATGGGCGGAATCTCCATCTCCAGCAAATTCTCGTCCAAATCGCCGGCACCATCGTTCGGCATTTCTGCGTCGGAATTTACATCCTCGGTCTCCTTAGCTTTGCCCTTGGGATTAACCGTTCGTTTATTAGCCTTACTAGTAACTCTCGGCATCTAAAAAGCACGAAAAAATTATTTATTTTATGTATATATTCTTCCTCATTTGTGTGAAATCAGTTGAAAAGTCGGCTAAATTGGCGAATGTGGGACCACAACCGTTTTGCACATTTCATGTGTTATTCGAATTTCGAATACTGATGATGCACATATTCCAGAAAACTAATCAATTTTTTCGGAAACGCAAAACATATCCATTTTCCACTCCACAAAGGCCAGAAGACCACAGGGGGGTCCAAGGTAGTGCGATTTTATGAAAATACCATAAAATTTAAATTTTCTCCAAAAAGCTTTAAATTCGTAAAATTCGATTGTATTTTGTGGCATTAAAAATGCATCATCACAGATGTTTAAGCGATTTGAATAAAAAAAATAAATTTTCTGATATTTTCCTGAAATCGCACTACCTTGGTCCCCCCTGTGGATTTCTGACCTTTGCGTGTTGAAAAATTAATGTGTTTTGCGTTTCCGAAAAAAATTGATTAGATATCTGGAATCTGCGCATCATTATCATTCGAATGACATATGATGTGTGCGAAACGGTCGTGGTCCCACATTCGCCAATTATCCCGAATAGGCGCCTTGAATATAACGAATTTATCATTTGGGGATTTTCATTTTCTTGTCAGTTTTTTGCAAATCTTTAGAATTTACCCATTTGGGGAAAACTTTTTTACGAAGATTTGCGCAATAGGAGGGCTGAGCGAAAAATAAAAATATCAAACCAGAATTCCAAGAAAAAATGGAAAATGCAGGACAATTTTCGGAATTTTCCTCAGCGAAAATTTTTCTGCAAATAAAGCTGAACAAGATGCCATAAATTTAAATTTGAGCCATTGTGCGCCAATTCAAAACATTTTATAGCAGACTATTTTATGTTTCGAAAAAAGATAAATTTGGGAAAGGGCCCTTCCGAAAGGCTACCGCGGTAGCTACCGAATCAATTTACCATATCAAATTACAGAAATACTGCACGTGAATTTGACAGTACTTTTTCAGTTTCTGCTAGAAATTGAATTTATCGTTGCTGCGCATTGCTTTGTTTCCCGCATTGCGGTACGGGACATGCCGTATACAGTTGTGAAAATTACTGCAATTTTCGCATTCATAACGAGCACTCTCATAACTCCTGTATGGAATATTTATGCTATAAAAGTCGGCAATTTTCGACAAAATATTCACTTTTGTGTTTGTGTCCGATTTCTGTGTCTCGTCAAAAGTAATCGTCTTCGAGTCATGTCGTCCATTCCGCCAGGTGACATCGCCACCCAGCCCAACACGAAGATCGTCTTTAACGCGCCGTATGACGACAAGCACACCTACCACATTAAGATCATTAATGCCGGTGGGCGCCGCATCGGATGGGCGATCAAGACGACGAACGCGCGTCGCCTGGGCGTCGACCCGCCGTGCGGTGTGCTCGACCCGAAGGAGAGCGTGCTGATGGCCGTCTCGTGCGACTCGTTCGACTTCGCGCAGGAGGACACGCAGAACGACCGCATCACCATCGAGTGGACGAACACACCCGAAGGTGCGGCCAAGCAGTTCCGCCGCGAGTGGTTCCAGGGCGACGGCATGGTTCGACGCAAGAACTTGCCCATCGAGTACAATCCGTAAAGGATTATTCAATTTTTTAATTGTAAATAACACTCACTATGAGTGTATGTATGTATGTAAATAAATATAATTTCTAACATTTTTTTCATTCTTATTTTGTGTGAAAAATTTGATTTAGTCGTAAAATTAGAATTATTTATTCGTAGATATCTGCATAGTTTTTAAAATAGAATGAAAAATTGCAAAGATTAGAGATTGATTGCACTTGTTTTGGTATTTGTCATCACGGTTCGCTCCTTTTACCCGTTCGCAGGACTTTGGCGTCTCTGAAAATAAAAAATCTGATTTTGTATATCAGTCTTGGTCAACAAGGATTCATTGGAGCAAAACTTATAATTTGATCGGAGCAAAACATAATTTCCGACGAAGGTATGTAAAAAATTTGAAATTTATTTCACCTCAAAAATTTTTTATTTTTATGCGTGATCACAAGAACAAAAGTATTGAATAAACCGTTTTTCCAAAAAAAGGAATATAACCGTTTTTCCAAAAAATAGTGAAATGAAAAGTGAGATCAATTTCATGACCAAAATCACTTCGGACCACTACAACTACAAATTCCACTTTGTTCTGTTTGTCTGCTCTCTCTAAATCTACTCCGCTCTCGTTCTCTAGCGTGACTTCCGGTTTTGGCGAGACGTGGAAGTGAAATCATTTCATATCAACCCGAAGAAATAAAATATAATAATTTCAAATTCGCGCAAAATAATTTCAAATTCGCGCAAGAATAAAGAGGACTTTTTCTTTTTCGAATGCATTCTCTAAAAAAAATAGCCGACAATCTCGCCAGTCTTTGCCGCGCAAATTCAAATTTTTATTTATTTCAATTAGTCCAAGTTGAAGTGAAATACAATATCATTTTACGTCTTGCCACGACAATTAAAAATTGGAAAAACACTTTTTTCTCTGATTGTCTGTACTCTCTTCTTGAATCTGTACATTTCCATTTAATAACGTACTATGTATTTCCGCGTACATTCTCGTTTTTTCTCACCATTTCCGGTGTTGACGATTTTTTTTCATTAAATTTTTCACAGAAGGGGGAAGCGCTGATGTTATTCCAGTCGAGTACAAGCATGGAATTCCAAAAAAAATGAAAAACTTACACTGTTTTCGCTGCCGGCACCGCTCGCAATGCTCGACTTGCGCGACGCCGAGTGGTGATGATGGTGGCCGTTACCGGCCACGCGGCTCATCGAGCCGCGGGACGCGCGCCGCTGCGGCGCGTCGCCGCCCGCACCGCTCGACGCCGTGGGGCTGGGCGTGCCGCTAGCCGACGCTAGCAGCGCGTCCGCCGTCGGAATCTGCAATTGTTGAAGGCCGGCGGTGGGCGGCGTCGTCGCGCCGGGCGAAAGGCCGGCGCCCACCGCGCGCACACTGCTCTTTTTGCGAATGGAGTTGCGCTGTTCGCGCATCGCGCTATAGTAACCGTCGCGAATTGAGCTGAAGAGGATCGAGATGAACAGCGACCAGGCCGTCATCGCGTCCGTATGCTAAAATTTCAAAAATCAAATCAACGAAACGCGCTGTATCCCCCACCCCAACCAAACAAATTTTTAATTTTATTAAAAAAATTTTAGGTTTACTTATATAAAAAGCAAATAAAACTTCAAATTTATTTGATTTTCACATGTTTTAATAACAAAAAATATACCGTATGCGTGGCTTGATCGAGCATGACGCCCTCCATCGTCAGCAGGTCGGCCATCGTTACCCAGAAGTCGGGCTTGAAGCCGTAGCTCTTCAGCGGTAGATGGTCTTCGCCGTATTTTCGCGCAATTCTCTCCACCGCTTCCAATTTATCAATCTAAATGTGTTTTCGTATATTTTCAACCATTTATGTATAATGTTAGAATGTGTACATATGTATGTACTCTCTACGATCGCATCAGCTTGTCTACGATTTATCATAGGTATTAGTATAAGGTTAATAGTAAAAGGGACTGGAACACTGTCATTTTATGAGAGAGGAGGGAGCTGGGCACGGGTTACGATCTTTTTTACTCCACCGGGATCTAAAAATCATCATAAAGGTTCAATTCGAGCAAGGTCACAGCAAGGCGGATTCAAAATGGATTCAAATTTGATCCAATTTGAATACATTTACGAAAAAATGTATTCAATTGAATACGAATTTCGTCTAATATGAATTCGGTGACTGCAAAGTGGATCTGCAGATCTGTCTGGCATTCAAGTTATCTGGATTCAACTACGATAACAGTTTCGGCGGTTGAGTAGTCCCACAATAATTGGATTATATTGTTCTGGGGGATGAGTCTGGGGCGTAGTCGGAGACGTAGCCACGAGTATGGGTGTGGCTATGCCCCCCCCCCCACTGGTATGAGTTGTTACTATCCAATTTGCACATAATATGTTTTCATTTATATTTACTTATTCCCAAAACACAATCCACCCCTCATATACTCACGTTGGCGATGGCGCGCTGCAGAAATTCGCGCAAGCCGTGCGCCATCGCGTACCACTTCTCGCGGCCCATCTGCTGTGAGAAGCGCAAGAAATCGGGGCGTTTCTCGTAGACGCGCGTGAACAACCGCGTGCCGAAGTCGAGCGGCGCGTTCTCAAAGCAGAACTGAATGATTTCGCGGCCGCTTTGCGTAATGGGATGCGCCGCCGCCTCCGAGCGCTTCACCGACTTTTGGCGCGCCGACGCCGTTGTCGACGCGTTCGTCGACGAGGCGCGGCCGTGGTGCAGAGCGTTCGTCGACGAGGTGGGCGACGAGGAGGCCATCGTCGAGCCGAAGCCGTTTATGCTGGAAAAAGTAGAAAATACAATGAAGATCAAAGCAAAAAATGTTTTGAAATTATAGAATTTTTGGAATTTTTACGCTTTGAAGAGAGAAAGAGAGTCAGAGAAATTTTGTGGCAATCTGACTCGAATTTGTTTCGTTCTCCTTTCAAGCTAAAGCTGGTCATCACTTTACCTCGTAACCCCCTCTCTCCCCCTTTATCATATCCACACATCTCAGCGCACTCACCCGACCTTACGACGAAAAATGGATTCGAATTGGATACAAATTGCATTCAACATGAATCCGGTATCTTCGTGGCTCATGGCTCTGAAGATATGTGATCTGTGATTTTTCCACTCATCATCACGCCTTACTATGACCACGCTACTTAATTATTTTTCAACTTAACCGCCCTCCCCCTTTATCATACCCGTCACGTCTCACCCCGCTCACCCGACTTGAATACGTATTGAATCTTACGAAATATAGATTCGAGTTGGGTACAAATTGCATCCAACATGATGGAACCATTATCTACAAAGAGTGGATCTGAAGCGCATTTTGGATATCCTCCACTCTTCTCATTACGCTTTTCTATGACCACGCCATTTGACTCTCCTCCAACTTATAACGCCTCCTCCCCCCTTCTCCACTTTATCACTCCACAAGCCCTCTCACCCGACTCGAATACTTTTTGAATCCAACGAAATATAGATTCGAGTTGGGTACAAATTGCATCCACTTTTTGAATCCAACGAAAATTATAGATTCCAATTGTATGTAGACAAATTGTATAAAAATTCCATCCAGCATGATGGTACCGTTATCTGCAAAGAGTGGATCTGAAGACATGCTCATTTGGGATTCAACTTACAGCAGCTAAAATTCAAGATTGCTCTGTTCAAAAAAAAAAGAAGAAAAATTCAAAAAAATGACGAAAAATTAGTCGAAAACTTTTTTGAGCTTTTTGCATTTTTAAATTTTTGTAAATTATTTTCGGAGGAAGTTTCCAAAAAAAACGCAAAAAAGAGACGAAATTTCCACACACAAAAATGAATTATTTAAAGGAACGCAATTTTTTTGGCGAAAACAAAAAAAGTCATTTTTGGATATGAAAAGATTTACGTAAGTGTAAAAAATTTTTTTGAAGACATTTTTACGTAATTTTTAGCGAAAAAAGAGCAATTTTTGACAATTTTTGTTAAAACAATAAACTCTCATTCGCTCTCTCGGTTACTTACATATAATCCTGCTCTCTCTCTCCCCACTCTCTCTCCCCTCTCTCTCTCACGCACACTATGTCTCATCTCCTTCTCTCTCACCCCTTCCTCGTCCTTCCCCCTTTCTCAGTCTTCTCTTTTTCTCTTACCCCCACTCTACCTTTGCTTCTCTCTCCGCACACTCTCTTCCTCTTTCAATATCCCTCTCTCTATCTTGTTTTACCCTCTTTCTCTCTCCCTCATTCAATCTCTCACTCTTTTTTTCTCACTCTCTTTCTCACTCTTTCTCTCTCCCTTTTTCAATCTCTTTCTTAGCACCTCTCTTTCACTCTCTCTCTCCCTCCGCTTTCTGCCTGCCTCCTTTGTCTGCCTGTCCCGCAAAAATTTAATAAATTTTCTCAAATTTTTTTGGAAACCGACCTATTCTTGCCCCGAAAGCCGCGGTAAACTTTCAGGAAAGACATTTTACAATCGGAAGCAAAAAAGCAATTTTCAATTAAAAATAAATAATAATTTCCAAAGTAAAATATTCGATTAAAAATTTTAAATAAAATTATCGCCAATTTTTCAATAGCAGCAGAAATAGAATTTTAATAGAAAATGCTGGCATAAAAATAAAATCTCCGCCATTTGGCGAAAATAAAATAATGACAAATTGGCGCATCTCGAAAAATTCCTTTTTTTATTTGATTTGATAAATAAAAATATAACAAAAAAATTCTCTCTTCGAGACAACAAAATATTTTTGTGGCATTTTTTTCTCCTTTAACGCACTTTTACGCGCTTTTTCTCTTTCTTTTTTTTACAAATTTGCGCTATTCTTGGCAATTCGCGATACAAAATGTGCCCCCTTTTTTCCTCACTTTCTCTGTCTCTCTATATCTCTCTCTGTCCCTCTCTGCCTCTGCCTGTCTTTCAATTTGTCTGTTTCTTCCTCTCTGCTCTCTCTCTATCTGTCTCTTTTTCCCTGTTTCTCCCCCTCTACCCCCTCTTTCTCGCTCTCTTCTCTCTCTTCTCTCTCTCTTTCTCCCTCTTTCTCTCTCTCTCGCTCTCTTCCATTCTATCGTTCTACCATTTTTTCTTTTAATTTTTTGCCTTCATTCGCACTTCCTCATTATTATTAGCCATTTATCACCACAACACATACACAGCCATCAATTTATTCCCCCATTTTTTGTCTTCAAATTTTATTTTTTCTGCCTTTTAATCATCAAATCTTCCTCTTTTCTTTTTTCATTTTTTTTCATGCGCCCATGGCACACACACACACACATTACTGCGTCTTTGCTTTTCTTTTTATTATTTTGATAAGATTTTATTTTTTCCATTTTTTCCGCCTTTCCCATTTCATTCACTCAAAAAAGTCAAGCACACGCAAGCTCCGCCCCTTTATCGTCATCCTCATCCTCATTCTCATCATCCTCATCATTCTCGTTCCCACCATCCTCATTCTCATCATTCTCATCATCATCCTCATCCTAATTCTCATCATTCTCATCATCATCCTCATCCTAATTCTCATCATCCTCATTCTCATCATTCTCATCATCATCATCTTCATCCTCATTCTCATAATTCTCATCATCATCATCCTCATCATTCTCATAATCATCCTCATCATTCTCATTATCATTCTCATCATCATCATCCTCATCATTTCTTTTCGCTTGGCGTCATTTGTTTTTGCGCGCTGCGCCCATCACTTAATAATCATCATCCTTTTATGCCATTGTTTTTGCCTCCTCTAATGTTTTTGAGCACACGAAAAAAGTGTTTTGTTTCGCTAAATTTTTTTCTTGCGATTTTTCGCCACTTTCCTACGTCAAAAGCAAAAGCAAAAGCATAATATATATGCTTGAACGAGCTTGCTTTCTTAATACCTCCTTCTTTTGCTTTCTTAATACTTTTACTTTGCTTTCTGCTCTTCTGCTCAGCGCTCCTCTCTTCTTCACGGCTATCCACCGAAGTATATTCATTAGTTTTGTGAACAATTTTCGCTTTCAAATTAGCAAAATTTATGTTTGCGGTATGCATTTTTGCCTATTTTGTCTGGTTGTCTGTCTGTCAATTTAGCAAAATTTATGTTTGCGGAATGCATTTTTGCCTATTTTGTCTGGTTGTCTGTCTGTCTGTGTCTTTCTATATGTTTGTGGATCTGTCCGTTTGTCTATCTCTGTCAGTCTGCCTCTGACTGTCTTTGTCTGTCTGTCTATCTGTCTGTCTCTGATTATCTGTGTCTGATTGTCTGTCTGTCTGATTGTCTGTCTGTCTGATTGTCTGTCTGTCTGCCTCTGACTGTTAGTCTGTCTGTCTACCTGCCTTTGTCTCTGTCTGCCTCTGACTGTCTGTCTTTGTCTGTTAGTCTGTCTGTTTGTCTGCCTGTCTCTGTCTATATGTCTGTTTGTCTATCTGTCACTACATCTCTGTGACTGACTGTCTGTCTTTGAATGCATGTCTCTGACTGTCTTCTTCCCTGCTCTATTGTACCCCTTGTCGACTAAAAAAGGATTCAAGTCACAACACCCCACCATTACCAGCTTACCGGTTGGCCCGCCTTCCCCTTGGCCAGCTCATGTACCCCCGAACTTACTATTGATCCTCCGCAGGGTCGCCGTAGACGACGCCGCCGGCGCCGGCGAACGGCGCGGGCGAGGCGCGCGAATTGCAGTTGCTGTTCGACGCGGAGATGAGCGCCGCGTTGTTGCTCAGGCGCGGCACGATGGAGTGCTTGCGCGTCGCGCTCGTCGAGTCGTTGGCCGTCGACTGACGACGGTTCTTCAGCGACGCACTCGTCGCCGATTTCTTCTGAAATTCATTATTTAATACATAGATTCATATGAAGGTGTATGTGAGTTATCTTGAGTGTCATTGAATCATGTCATCTGTATGACTCACATGCAAAAATTAAAAAACATTTTTTTTTAAATTGAATATGTGAAAAATTTTAATTTTTTTGAGAAGAGTACACTCACTCCCGACCCGTTGACGTCCAAGTCGTGCAGCGAGTGCGACTTGTTCAACTCGCGCTCCATGAAGCGCTTCGCGCGCGACACGTTCGCAGAAGGCGCGCAGCCGATGGAGCTTTTGCGCATCGACTGCTTGCGAAAGAGCGCGTACTGGTCGGGCGTCGGCGTGCCGGGCGGCTCGGGCGACGAGCGATTGCGCGCGCCGGCGCCGGAGGTCTGACTGTTGCCCATTCTCTTTCTCTAACTCTCTCCCACTCTCTATCTCTTTTGGTTGGCCGCGACAAATAAGCGTTGGATTAGCGGCGAGAGGGTGTTTGCATTGAGCGTAGCTTCATAAATAATGTCTGAATTAAAAAATTGAATGAAAAAATACTGAATTTCGTATACAGTAGTTTTGATTTTCGACCGCTTTTAGTAGAGAGGGGGTAAGGGGAGAAAAAAAGAGAGTAAGAGAGGGACAGAGAGAGAGACAGAGAAAGAAACAGAGAGACGTAGAAAAAAACACATAGAGAGACACAGAGAGACACACAGAGACACACACACATAGAACGAGTGAGAGAAAGAGACAGAGAGAGAGCGTAGTGATGAGATAGAGCAGAGGGAGGTGTGAGAGAGAGGGTGAGAGAAAAAGATAGGAGAAAGAGGGGGAGAGAGCACGTTGATGAGGGAGAGCAGAGATGTGAGAGAGCATAAGGATGAAAGAGAGCAGAGAGAACAGAAAAGTTTTTCGATATCCACCTTCGCCGGTTTAAAGCCGACTTTAGATTCACAGTGAAACACCACATGTACAAAAAAAATAATAATCGAAAACCATGACTACGGCTTTCGTTCAGAACCGGGCTGCTCATCGGAATTAATGAATTAATGAACAATCTATTAACTATAAGGCACACACAAAAATACAAATGTGTGTCTGTCAACACAAATTGTATTTTATGCTTTAAATTTCTTGAAAAATTAAGTTCTCAATTCTCTCGACTGAATGAATTCTTGAGAAATTAGCCGTAAATGAGAATGATAAATGAATATGAGAATGATTTAGCGGCATTTCTCAAACGGAGATCTCATGAGTTTGAAGTTTTTCTTGAAATATTATTCGGGGCTGAGACTTTTTTGAAGCATGAGCCAATCACCCACACGAAACTGTATGTCTATCTAACTGTCTCTCTCCGTCTGCGCCTCTCTCTCACTATATGCTCTCTCTATATTTTATCTATCTCCCTATCTCGCTCTCTCTTTCTCTCCCTCACTCTCTCTCATCTTCTTCTTCCTTAATCTGTCTCGATCTCTGTCTCGATCTTTCACCTTTCTGTCTACCTCTTTCAGTCTCGCTCCCTCTTTATCTCCCGCTCTCTCTCTCTCTGTCGCTCTCGATATCTTTCCCTTTCTCTTACTCTCAACTAACGTAAAGTAATCAATAAGTACGACATAATATTTCAAACGTCACGTGTGTGCTAATAAAATATTATACCAAAAAATTAACAAAAACGAAAGCTTGATGATCGCCGAAAAAAATTAAAAAGCCTTAAAAACTCGTTAGTCTCTCCTCTTTCTCCGATTTAAATATTCTTTTGCTTTCAAAAGCTTTTGCCTAGTCAAAAGCAAAAAAAGAAGCTATAATTTGCTTTGCTTTCTCTTCAAAAAATGAGTTATGGATTTCTGATCTCGGCAATAAAAAAGCAAAGATGAGTTCTCTTGCTTTCAGTCGTATATTTATTATTCGTTTTATTCATCCCGTTCAAATAGGCGAAATAAGGCAAAAAAAATATTTCCACTAAGTACAGGAAAAAAAGTATAAACTTACTTTCGAAACTTCTCAAATTTCATTCAAACTTAGAATGAACCTTTGGCCGGTTTTTTAAGGCTTATGCTAATGTGAAAAAAGTATAAAGAATAAAAATAATAAGAAAAATAGAAAAAATAATAAATAAAAGAAATAAAAAAAGATAGAAAATGTGACACGATCAAGTGCCGAACTTCAGCCGATCCAGCAATTAGCCACTTCGCTACCATTAGACCACACGCTTATATTTCTCATAATTGAGATTTCCGTGAATAAATGTAACTTTTTACTTAAGTAATCCCCCCCCCCCCC
>SAUE01000737.1:18783-29663 GCA_009724625.1 Deladenus siricidicola
TAAAAAAGTTTTCGAAGACACGAGAACTTTTTATAATTTTTCCAAGAATAATGCTTTCATGGAAAAAATTAAGACCCGCGCCTGGTCAGAACAAAAAAGTGAGGAAAATATGAAAAAACTTTATACGCGCATAAGCCACGCCCACTCCGCTTCAAAATTTGATTTGAAAATGCTCCCATAAAAGGATGCATTTTTTGATTTTTTCTTATTGTTCTGACCAGGCGCGGGTCCTATTTTTTTCATGAAAAAATATCTTTTTTAAATAAATGAAAAAAGTTCTCGCGACTTCCAGAACTTTTTTTGGAAACATGAAAAAAGTTCCGATCACCAAGAACTATTTTTTCGTAACTGAAAAACGTTCTCTTCGCCAAGAACTTTTTTTTTTTACTTTTTTTTTTTAAAGTTCGCGTTTACATGAACTTATAAGATGAGTCGGAAAAAAGTTCATGTTAACAAGAACTTTTTCGGTTCATGAAAAAAGTTCATTTTTTCGTGAAAAAAGTTCAGTTCATGAACTTTTTCTGCTTTGAATGTTGTCTTGTGATTTTAAAATTTATATTATATTAAAATTTATATGTTAGGTATACCCCTGAAGGGTGAGGCTCATCCCCCTAAATCCGCGTTTGACGATTGCGACAAGGAATACGTTGTTACAGAGGTTCCGGCCGTTCCCAAAGACTTCAAAGAGTATCCAGAGCGTGACGTTGTGCGTTTGTTTATTTTTTTTTATAGTGCGTTTGTTATGGTTTTTCTAATTTTACCATTTTAATTTTTAGGTGAATTTTCCTTTCCCGGCTCGTCACGCGTATCCGCCCAAGACTCGCATGTTTATAATTCCTGATTCGTGGTGTGCTCCTTTCCACAAGATTACGGGTACATCTGGTAAGCTATATTTTTGTTGAAATTAACCCGAAAAGCCATACGTTGTTTTTTATTACTCTGGACCGGTTAATTTTTATCTAAATTATTTTCTATTAAGGGCCATATTTGTTCTTTGGTGGAACTGCTTTGTTTTTGAACGCGAAGGAGATTTTCGTGATGGACGAAAATGCAATGAAGATAATGGGCTTTGCGGGCATGTACTTCTGGCTTTCGAGGATCTGGCAATGTACGTTAATTATTATTAAAATAATTTATTAGTCAAGCTTATAATTTTGAAAATTTTAAAAATGAATTAGTTTTCTTTTTCTAGATCGACTGGATAAATACTTGCACAAAAAATTCGTCGAAAATGTTGATGAGTACAAGGGTCTGATTGCTGATGATTTGAAGGATGCGGTCGAGTTTCGAAAGGTAGGTAAAAACCTAAAGTAATGTTGTGTATATTTATTGTTTTTAGGGTTGGTTTTTAACTGGTTATTTGTAGAAAATCTTATTTTTCAAATATATTAGTCAATACTGTTAACAATTATTAATTTGGTTCAAATATATTGCTGAATTTGCGTTGAAATGAATATTTTTAAAATAATTATCGACCCATTTTTTGCGGACGAAAATTTTTGATGATCCATTTCCCTCTTGCTTTGTTAAATAAAATCGAGAGTCCTGGGTTGAACAAATGGGTGAAATATTTAAGGGGGATTTGAATATGTGGGTGTGAAGTGAAATTTTAGCTTAGCTCGTGGCTTTCTTAATTTTTATTTAGGAAATATGACAAATCACAATTTTATCTGGAACATTTTGAACTTTGAATTGACATTTTAATAATTTTGAAATTTAGTCTTCCGCTGCGGAAGCCGAGTCCCTGAAAGCGGTGCAGGAAAATTTCCCCACAATTTTCAAGGAGAATCTGCAGCTGCAATTGGAGGCTGTTTATCGCAAGAATGTTCAAACCGTCGCCGCCGAGCTAAAACGCCGCATTGACTATTTGCAAGAAGTCGAGGCCACTAAAACGCGCTTCGAGCGCGACATTTTGCTCAAGTCGATCACTGAAGGGGTAAAATTATTTTTCATATAAAGAGATCCAATTCTCAGTTTTCTTAAATTGGACGAAATCCTAATTAACCTTTCTGTAACCATATTAAAAACGGAGTTTTTCTGTTGCCGTAGAAAATATTTTTTTACATATTCCTATTATTTTTAGGTTCAAAAGCAAATCGCCACCAACGAAGGGAACGTTAAGGATCAATATTTAAACAATTGCATTCTTGAATTGAAAAAATTGGCGGCGTAAAAGGAATATCTGAAAGTGGAAATTAACAGACGTTTGTTCGATGTTTAGGATGGATATATGGTGGAAATAAAGTAGAAATTCGTTATGTCTGACTTAATTTCGGAATTTTTATTTTGTTCTTATTTTCACTCTGTCCAGCAATTTTCCATCGGAGTAAGAGCCAATATTTCCAAATCTAAACCAATATATAAAAAATAATAAACCAAAAAAAGCTCCTATTTCTATCGGCAAAGTTAATTTTTTTTGGAACGCTTTCGACAAGTATTTATTTTTAAAAACTTTCAGAGAAATTTTACGATTTATCAAAAGGAGGTTTTCAGGAAATTTCTCAAACCCCTCTAACCCATTGGGCCACCGCATTCACTCATTACAAATTACTTGTTTTCGAAATTAAATTTGTAATGGATTAAGGCAATTTTGCAACAAAAATGAAGTCTCGATTGTTCTCATTCATTTTTTGAAAATTTTGTCAACATAATTTTTACAATAGAAAAGCATTTATTTCGAATTACAAATTCTTATTCAACTTCTTGCTTGATGAAAGAACAAAATAAAAATTCCGAACATAAATACAATATAAAAATTTTCGTGCACTAACATTTTCAAGGTATAAAATGAAAAATTTATACAAATTGTAATAATTCTATTAAAAAACTAACTAATAATTATATCTTTATCGTTCACAATTAGGCGTTTGCTATAAGTAATTTCGTTCAAATTAAATGAAATTTCTGGACAAATTTAATCGAAAATTTCAAGTTTGTCAATCATCTATTGTGCAACTAAATCCAAAAAATCAAAATTCTAATCTGGTATCCCCATTTTTGGAAGAATATTGGAGGAGTATCTCAGACAGTATATGTAATTTGAGGATATGTTTTTGTTTCTTTGGTGTTTGGTTGGTGGACGTCATGGATGGTACAGGAAACATTTTAGCCATGTAATCGTTCAGATATGGCGAAATGCTTTTGTATCCGATTGTATTCGTTGACATAATATTCCAAGGTTTTCGAGAGACCCTCATCGAAAGGCGTCGTACAGCTCCAACCCAACTCGCTGTGAATTTTAGAAAAGTCGATGTAGTATCGTCGATCATGGTATGGCCGATCGGGTATAGGTTGAAATTTAACCGCCGTGGATACTCTGAAAATATTAATTGTAGATGTATGGCCTCTTTCAATTCAACAGCTTCCTTTTCAAAGCAAATTTTGTTCGAGATTATAAAGTCTGTGTAGTTCTTTCATTTCATGTATTACCTCATTAGCATCTTTTGCACCTTTTCGTGAATCATTTCGGTTAAATGCAAATTGCACTTTTCGAACTCCGTTCCGATATTGTAAACCTGGCCGATACGCCCTTGCTCAGTCACTTTTCGAATGGCACACGAGCAATCATCCACATACATCCAACTTCTAAAATTGGCGTATGAAGAATATAAATATAGGCCTGCGGGAAAAAAGAACAGGTTTTACCGCGAATGCATTCCGTCGCCCATCAATGGATATGGCTTCCCTTCCAATGCTAATTTCGTAAATTTAGGAATCAACTTGGAATAAGCTTGCCTCGGTCCTAAAAATTATCGAAAAAATATTTGTGATTATTGTGCAATGATTTAATATTATAAATATTAAATCAATGACTTAATTATATATTGAAAAAATTATTAAAGTACCGTATACGTTGTTCATTCGGACCATAACGTACGGCAATTTGTACGAATGCTGCAATGTAAATATTAATTAACTAGAATTTTAATGGTAACGCAATGTTAACTAAATCAGTTTAAGGAATAAATTGAAGGATTAAAAAAGCTTTTTTTGTTAACTATTCCTGGTTAATTTATGAGCTTTTGGTTATCAAAAAAAAAGATTAATTTTTACGTGAATTGTAAGCAAATATATAATCAAGCTCGTTAAAAAATTAATAGTTATGGAGAAAAATAAAATTTATTTTAATCCCAAGGCGATAGGATTTTTCGCCAAAAATAAAAATTAGTTAATTTTTAATTTTAATGAAAGTTATTATGTGAAACCATGAATTATTAAATTGAACTCAATTTTTGGATTAAGCATTATACATTAAAACCTTTTCCAGTAAATTCGGGAAAAATTTACGCAACACAATTTAGAACAGTATAGGGTTATGGAAGCCATCGCGCAAAATTTTATATTCATTTTTTATTATATTAACCCTACCCAGCATAACCAGAATTGTTAATGTGCAAAAATGAACAAAATAGCGGAATTTAGTATAACACTGAATAACATACGTGATAGCTTCTAACCACCATTTCGCAGGCTGCTTTGCTAGCCGCGTATGGATTAGTTGGGTTCGTCAGCGATGTTTCTGATTTGGGTTCCTCATCGTCCCGAGAATCGCCGTAAACTTCATCTAAAATAGTCGCACGTAAAAAAATAAATGCCCCGGTCATTTAGTCATTAATAAAAACGTCCCCTCTCGAAACAATGGCTTAGAGTGCATATTTGATTCTGAAATTCCATCGTGAAATTCGATCGATTTTTTCGTTATTAAAGCTAGATCCATCAAGAAAAATACAATCACATTCCAACGATATTATAACCTTTCTGATATTACCTCCTAGTAATAGCATATTTCTACCGTATTCTACATTTGTAAACAACAAAAAAATAAAATTCTAACCCGTGCTAATGTGCACCAGTCGTCGTACATTTCCGTAGCTGTTCAAAGCTTCCAAAAGCGTGGTTGTGCTGATGATGTTTTCTTGAATTGTGCCAATGCGATCGCTGTAGGATTCGTCGACGTGAGTGATTGCGGCAAAATGAATTACCGTATCAATCTAGAAATGTTTTTTTGATTACACAAAGTTTCCATATTTCATTAGTTTACTCAGAGAAATCAATTCTGAAAAAAACTTACGTGATTTTCCCTGAGTACATTTTGCAACAAATTTTGATCAATTAGATTTCCTTTGACAAACGAATATCTGTGAGACTGCCGTACTTTTGGTACAACGTGGTCCGGAGATGCGCCAAATGCCAATTTGTCGAAGTTTACAATTCTGTAATGTTTGTAATTTAAATTTAACTTATGCGTAAAAATGAAAACTGGTTAATTTTTCATAAATTGAAAAATAAAGAAACCTTGATGTGGGCCATTTTTCGAATATGTAGTTAATGAAATTGGAACCAATGAATCCGCATCCGCCGGTGATAAGCACGTTCTTCGGCAAAAGTACGGCTGCGTTGCCTGCTTGTTCTGAACAACTGAACGATGGCGACTCCAAAGTATTCGTTGAGGGAGACGAGAGTGAGGTATCCAAACCTCCCTCTTCCATCCCGCTCTCGTCAGGGAGTAAAAAAGCTCAACAACGTAAAATACGATCGTTTTATATCTAAGGATTATATAAGACGGGCCGATAACAATGTTCCGGAGAGTTTGTTTATCGCTTTTTTAATAGTTACGACGTGATTACGCAAAATTACGATTACACGATTCAATGGACAATGTGGGCGTGGTGAGGACCCAGCCAACAAATTTAATGATGATCTTGGAACAATAAACGAAATAAAATGAAGATGTGGCTAAGTGGCTTCTTCTTTTTTTCTTCAATAGCAACATATCATGAGAACAAGAAACATATCCAAATTACAACATGTGTCCATCACCTGCGTGAAAGCACAGACGCATACAGACGCATAAAAATGACCTCGTTTTAACGGTGTTTAGAAGCTTCTTTATTGTCTACTTATCGTGAAAATATAGCGATTGTGAGAACAGCGAAATCCAGAGAAATTGCAATGCGTCAAAACGTGTATTGCGTACATGTGTGTATGGGTGAAGCGAGCAACATATATCTTCCGATTAAAGAAAAAATTTTGATAAAAGGGAAATCTGGAAAATCCATAACCGCAAAATTGTTGTAGGAAGAGAAATGAAACATTATCAGAAATCATAAAACTGATTATTATGAACGTTGCTCTTCCCTTATGCTCCATCGTGATGCGAGAAGATATAATAACGACAAAAAATGAGGAATGAAGACGAGAGTGAGGAATTTTATTGAAATCTGCTGAAGATTTCTGTAAACTTGAAACAACTTCAACATCATCTTAGTGTAAATTCTTTTGCTCATTTACAAATGATAATTCAATTCTCATTTTCTTCGTCCATGTTAGAGCTTCTTCATTTTGTAGGAAAAGAACTATAAAACCCGTCTTCTCTTATGCAAAAAGTAGATAATATGCCCAGAAGGATGTTTCGCTCGAGAGAGAAGTAAACAAGGTTAAAAATTAATAGGAACATAAATCTTTTACATATCAAGATATAACCGGAAAATTTTCAATGTATTTTAATATAATACATATAATGTAACTGTGGAAAGCTTTCGTGGGCCACACTGCAAGCGAAACAAAAAAAGTTCGTCAACAAAAAAAGTCCAAACGTTTTTAAAGAAATGTCAAAAGACGATGTACACCAAAAAACAACTTAAAATAATACACAAAAATTTAAATTAAAGTGAAAAGAACCTTTCAAAAGCATTTGTATTGTACATTTTCATGTGTAAAGAAAATTAAATAGTTCCTCGATTTTTCAGTGAAATTAACTTATGTAAATCATATTTAGTAAAGAAAATTTCAAGGATGAGGTCAATTAGTCTTTTCGCTAAATCTTCTTCCTTTCACTTTGAGATGATCCAGGATAACATACCTTGAAGAAATTCAAAGTCTCACTCAATACATGTACAAGTTCTTTTGTTTTCTATGCAAATTTATGAAATGGAAAGCTATTTATTATTAACACTTGTATTGTTCAAAAAAGCAGCAAATAGTGTGTTTTTGTTAATAAAACCAAGCTATTTGGGATATTTGATAATTTTGAATATTATTCTAGCCAATTCATCTCGTGCGCAAGGTAAAAAAAACAACATATATGTATATTACCAATTAATTTTCGTTTGAAAAAATTTCCAGAACTGATCAACGCCAATGATTTACACTACTTGAACAAGTCGGAAATAATACGACTTCGTGATTTTGTAAGAGGCAAAGGGTCAGTTTCGCGCGTTCCATATAACTTTGGAGATGATGACGAGTTCCCGCAAATAGAGCTCTTAGAAAACCCAAATAGTAATGCTACAAATGATTCGGACGTCATAAATTTCGGACAACAGGTTTCATCCTATTGATTTAATTTTTTCTGTACTTTAGAATCATATATGTATGTAAAATATAATAATTTGTATTTCAACAAAATTTAGGTTTGGACCATGGTGCCAGAAAAATCATCGAAAATATTGCAAAACTCAACACATTTACCACAAATGTCATTTGCGCTAATGCCTCTGCCCGGAAGTAACAAAATCGCAAATAAATTGAGTAAAAATTCTACGAATAAACAAACGAGAATAAATTTTGAACGAACACACCCAATTGACGAACCTACAGAACAGGACTATGAAAAACTCGCTAAAATTTTGCAGGTATAAATAATTATTTGGTTTTGAAAGATTGTGTTAATCCAACATATTTATTATACATATGTATCAGGGGTGGCAGGAAAATAAAATTTCATTTACGTAAAGGAAAACGGAAAATTTTAGGCAAAAAAAGTGGAAAATCGGAAAATGGGGAAACATAAAATTTTGCCAGCCCTGATATGTATTATAATGCATTTTTATAGGAATTCATTAACCACAGAAAATCTTCAACTTTTAACGGAAATGATAAAGAAGACAACGCTTTAAATGCAGAGCTTAGGAAAGTTACAGTAACTCAAAACACAACATCAAAATTAATCCCACCGTCAACAAATTCATCTTCACAAAAAGCGGAGAACGTTGAGAATGAAGCAGTTCTTCCGAGGGAAAATATTAGCGTTTGGCCCGGAGTGGTGCAAAAAGCTCTGCTAAAAACCGAAAAAATAGAATTTACTGGCGGATCTTCTATTTCCACAATACCAGCAAAAGAAATTCATGTGAATTATCCGGAACACGAAAACGTCGCACAAGAACAACTGAATAACAGTGATACGGCTATAAACGATGGTTAGTCTGGAGTTTTTTCTAATATTTTTCATAATTTATGAAAAATTGTGATTCCATACGAAATTTCCTAAAATTAATGTCACACACATTTATTCTTACCAATAACAAATTAAAGAAGATCTCAATGAAAGGCATAACCTTTGAACGTTATATATGTTTAATCATTCTTTTCATAAATGGTACTTATTCGCACCCACCCCTTTTTGGGATTTTTTGGAACGAAAAATTCCACGATTGACGAGAACAAACATCCCTAATACCAAAAAATAAAATATTTACATGACGTAACCGTTAAAAACTTGAAAAAACATGGAAAAAACATGGAAAAAACATTTAAAGTAGAGACGAAATTGAACGACGTAAGACGTGAATTAATTTTATTGCTACATAAAGACGAAAAACATCACAATAATCTACGACAACAGATGGGATCACAAATAGTTCAATCGAGGCATGATTCAACTTCCAACAAGCGAACAATTCCGTCCAAAGCCTACGTTACCATTCTAAGAGAGGTTTTATTTCTGAAACTTATTTTTGCACATAAAACGTAATTTACAGGGTATTGCTCGGCAAACGAGTTCAAATCAGTACATATTTGTTGCAAGCATAACATTGATACGACACGCCGGGAAAACGATACTTGTTGACACAGGATTAGCTACAGACATAAACGGTCGCACTGACATGATAAAAAGTAGAATGTTATACCGAACCAATTCTAAAATTACGAAAAATAAAATTTATACTAGAAAAACTTAGAGTTGAGCAAAATGAATATTGCACCACCGGCCGTGGACTATGTAGTCACGACACATGGCCATCCGGATCATTCGGGCAATACCAACGATTTCCCAGACGCAGTACATTTTCAAGGAACGATGTCACATTTCAGAAATAAATTCAACTTTACGGATCTATTTGAGGTAATAATTCCACCAAAAATGTAAGAAAATTACTGTTAAAATGCGAATTTCCATAATAGGCGCATGTCAACCCGTTATTTCTTATAGAGAATTTTAGAATAATCAACACCAAATTACACCAAATGTCTTTCTTATTAAAACACCGGGACACACATCGGAAGACATCAGCGTAATCGTATATAACACAGACAAATACGGAACAATGGCAATTGTTGGAGACGTTTTTATAGCAGCAGAAGACATGGACTACCCGATGATGTGGCGGCCGTTGGCGTGGAATGAACAATTACAAGAAAAATCACGAAAAGAGCTTATTTGTTTTGCCGACTATATCGTACCCGGTCATGGGAAGGTCTTCAAAGTCAGCAATGTACTACGCAATAGATTTTCTTGTTAGTATAAAAAATACGAATCATAAACGCGATAAATTTCATTACGAATAACACATGTTAAAAACAGACATTAATTAATATTAAATATAATTAAAAGAAAATTGGTTTGTAAATAACAGACAAAAAATTAAATTTTAAACCGACTATAGCAACGCATTTGGAGTTTTGTCAGCCTTTCGACGACAATTCGATTTATGCGATTGCCAGTCTTTTTGTTGGCACTCGGGACTACAGTAGTTCGTGTTCCAGCAGCAAAAATAGATAGCTTCCGCTAAAATCACGAATAGTTTTTGAAAAATACAAAGATTTTTAATCAAATATGTATCTCAAAAAAACAAACCTTCGCAAATCCAGCACCATTGTTTCTTCTTTATTTCGGCGATTTCCACTTGATATTTTTCGGAGAGCTGAGAGGTTTCGGTTGTATAGAGCGACTGATAATGTTTTTCTAATTCCGCTCTGAATTGATTTCATTGTTCGACGGCCCCATAATTTATTTATTAATTACATTTATTCGAATTCAAGTATTCGACTAGAAAAAAAATCGAATCCGGATCAGGGTATAGCCGGATTCGATTTTTCGAGTTTCGGCATAAAAATATGGGTAGAAGGGTAATTGAAACAGGTTTAAACCAATTTGTGATCTTTTTCGGATTCAGTGGCCCAAGTTACCTCTCTACGCATTTCATGCCAAAAATGTAAAATAAATTCGGGACCCAGATAATCCTCACAAAACTCGATGTCTTCAAAAAAAATCGCTTCGCCTCTGAAGGAGTAATATTTACTGGGAAGCGCTTTCGACGCATTTTTTAAATAATCTACAAAATGCTTACCTAATATTCTCCATTTGACGTTTTACTTCTAGCGATAGCTGCACAGTGACTTTCTCCTTGTCCACCATATATTCCTTGTGCATCGAAAAAGATTAAAATGATAAACCATGTGTATTAAGTGTTGCCCCTCTCTCTCCTACTTGAAAGGGAGGTTTGATAGGGATGCGAGAAAGGTCCGTTATCGGTTTATTTGGAAAATGTAGTATATACGCGGATTATCGGTTCTACATAATAAAACTGGTAAAAAAATCAGACGTAGAAAGTCAAATTGCACTTATTTTTTGAATATTTTGACCTTTAAATGACTGGAAAATCAAAGGAGAGCAAAGGCATTACATTTTTTGGGAAAATAAAAAAATGCTTAAAGTACTCAAAAAATAACCAAACGCATTCTTTCAGTGTTTTCGTGGTAACGCTTACAAAGAATAAATCAGTACCTTTTCCGTTGCGGCCGTCAATAATCGTTCAACGGTTTTTCCGTGGCTATACGACCATTTTTCTTGTACACCTCGCATACTGCTGCTCAAAAAA
>SAUE01000739.1:2866-20950 GCA_009724625.1 Deladenus siricidicola
TATATATATATATATATATATATATATGTTTAAACTTTTATTAAAAATTAAATTTTTACTAATTTATACATATACATTTAAACTTTATTGTTTTAAAATGAAGTTCATAATAAAATAAAAGTACAGGGTATCTCAAAGGTCAAGGGGGGACGTGATTGGTATAATTTTGCACTTAAAGAGTTTTCAAATTTTTTTTCTGCTAGTAGAAAGATGTGATAGTACACGGCTGTCTATCCTTTCTTGAAAAGAAGGCAGAGAAATGATTCGACGAGCAACTGTAAAATGGTGGTTTTGCAGCCCCTGGATTGGCCACGCTGCCACCAGCTGCTTGCTGGTGAAAGTTGATGTTGTTTCTCATTCAATTATGATTATGCCTTTTTATGGCGATGAACCGCCACACTCCACTTGATAAAGGGCACGTTTAAATATATAGTTCATAACAACGGTCTGCAAATGTATGTACATTGTTCGTTTTGTTGTGGCCATTTAAGGACTCGAGAATAGGGAAACATTGACAAACAATCACGTCCCCAGTTATATTTATTAGTGGTAGTGGGTATGCTTTGTAAAATAACCATATGTAAATTTTAAGTATTTTAAGCACCGAATAATCAAAGCGAAGTAAGAAACGAAAAACGGTTGGAATGTAATAATTAATATGTATTAAAATGAGATTATTACTGTAAATAATGGAAATGAAGTGAGATCTATAAAATAATAAATGAAACTATAATAGATTTTTTATGTGATGCGACATTTCGGGATTGCCATTTCGGGATTGGACATTTCGGGACTTTACTCGCCGGCGAGTTATAAAAGAAACAATGAAAGTTCTAAAAAACCACAGGGGACCAAGGTATAACTTCAATTTTTTCAGATTTTTTTGTTTTAAATCGCTTCAAAATTACTAGAAACAATGCAAGACGTTTTAAAAAAGTCACATAAGAAATTTCAGAAAAAATGGACTCGGCAAGTAGCCTGCTCAAGGCTCCGCATAGCCTTGTTACTGGTTGGTGGTGGCGAGGGCCTAAGGCTATGGTTTGGAAATAAAAAGTTTGCTTTTTGGAAAATTCCCTTTCCCCTGTAAATTACCCTTTTGATGAAGCTTGGTTAGTTGGCGACATTCGCCGATTTTACAAAAATAATAAATTTGAAAAAGATGAAAAAGTTAAAAAAATTTTGAAAAAATGTGTGTCCCAAAATGTCCAATCCCGAAATGTCCGCCCCGCCGGAATGTCGTCCCGAAATGTCCAATCCCGAAATGTCTCAACAGCGATTTTTTACTGTAAATTGCACATATAAAGCGAGTCCCAGTGGTTGGGCAGTCTCACAGTGAAAAATTTCTCATAATCGGCCTCCATCGTCCTCATTTTACCTCTATTGAACCCGATTTACCTAATTTTTTCCGGTTTATTCCAGTTTTTCTGACCGTGGATTTGAAAAAAGATTTAATGCTTTTAAAAGCCGAATATTGACTTTTCTCTCAAATCTTCGTGAATGAAATCGGTAAAAGTTCGATCGGCAGACTCCTCTTTGTCGAAGTTATTATCGTCGTCTGCTTTAACGTATCGAAAATCTCGTTTTTGATGCGATTTCTGATGATTTTTTGCAAGTTCCGCGCGTGGAATCTGTGTGGAAGGTTTTGAAGAATTATTCCTGAAAGCAGAGTCACTGGTCCACCCGTCCTTTTTGGCGTTTGAAGAAATTATTCGTTGGGGATTGGACCGATAGCCCATGTCTAGGTAGATATTACTCGGACAGCTTCCTGCTACGCGGCTCTAAATTACAAATTATCAGTCGGTAAAACCAATAGTTACGAACCAACAAACCAATACCAATAAAACCGATACCTTATATTTGACGTTGATATTCGTCCGAAGCAGTCGTCCATTCAACGGCTTTAGCGGACGGTAATTGCCACTCATAAATAGTGGCTGATTTGTTTGTTCGTCTTTTTCTTCACGTTGCTGTAGCTTGTTAAGAATTTCCAACTAAACTTGATTGAGTTTTTTAATACTCCAATTTTTTAATAGCTCTTACATTTTTACCGTTTTCCAAAAAAAAGTTTTCCGTTTTCCAAAAAAAAAATAAAAAAAACAAGCGATCCAACTACATTGTATACATATATTTTACCTATTTTGTTTTAGCTTATTTATTACGTCTTTGTGACAAAATTTAAAAAAATCCTTATAGCAAAACATCCCTTACGTCTTCATGTGTGATGTAGATAGGATTGTTCATCACAATCCATGTTACGCTTTCATAACAGCCGGGAAAGGTAAGCGAGCCTTCGTAAGTCACATAATGGTCCGTCTTCGGCAGCAAATTTGCGGCGTGAAATTTTTTAATACGTGTATCACGATCTGCAATTGTCATATGCATATGTAACTAACATGGCGCCACATATAAATATATATATAAATTATATTATATAAAAATATTTATAAAAATATGAGATCATGTTTTGTTATATGAAAATAAATATCAGACTGTTAACGAATAATTTACATCGTACATCCTATGAAAGCTTACTCTTGTATGTGATACTCTGTGAGGCGATCGTTAGCCGCCTTAACTCGGAGTTGGTTACTTCGCCGATCTGAATACAGCTTTTTATTAATTGTGTATTTAAAATATGTACTTAAATTAACTACATATTGATGAATAAACTAAGTTTTTTTATCATAACAAAAAAGTGTTTTTACTGCTCTATATCTGCATATTTAATTAAAATAAGAAATTTTTAAAAAACAAACATCGACGATGACGGAAATAGCAAGCACGCCTTTCGGCTGAATCATCGCTTGTGAGAAGTTCTCGTAAAGATCGGAATTAAATGACAAAAGTTGAACCTAAATTTATATATACAGTAACTTAAATGTAACTCATTGAACAAAAAAACCTCAGCGGGGAATCTAACTTGATCAACAGTATGCTCGGATCCTAACTTGTGTTGATTTTCTTCACTAAACGGCACGTTTGGAGTAGTGGTGTGTTGCGGAACTTGTGCCCGTCCAAAGTGAAGAACGGCCTGGTGAAGTTGGTAATTATACGGAAAGGCCGGTCCACCACTGATGTTCACAATTGGCTGTGTGTGTGATAGAGATCCGCCATTCTGATTAGAATCTGTGATATTCGGTTCAAGAATAGTAACGGCAGGAAATTGTCCAGTATTGCGAAATGTAGCCTCGACCTTTAAGTACAAATAAGAGTTTTCTAACATTGTAAATAAAAGTTGAAGGTACATAATAAGATATGTTATAATAACATGTATTAATGATCCTATTGCGGAGATGCCAGTAAACAAATTTTCCAATACGAATTTTTTAAAATAAAACCAAAAAAAGGTTCTTACCGGTCAGACCGCCAAAAATTTTTTTTATAATTATTTAGGTTTTTTGGCACGGGGAATTCGAATTTAATAATGCTTCTTACTGTTTTTGTGCAGTTTTCGACATTTTCACTGGGGTGGACGGGGTGTAGCGACCCCCAACACGTGTGCAATTAGGGGTGGGGCGACCCCCAATACGTGTTGAAGCTGGCTGGGAAATCGGAGTTTGGCTTAGACTTAGAGTTTGACTCGGAGACTTCAACACGCGTTGGGGGTCGTTACACCCCACCCAGAATTGCACACGTGTGGGGGGGGGGGTCGCTATACCCCGCCTACCCTAAGTAAAAATGTCGAAAACTGCACAAAAACAACAAAAACAGTAAGAAATTAAATTCGAATTCCCCGTGTCAGAAAACCTAAAAAAATCATGAAAAACCGGTAAAAAAATTGCAGTTTGCGGTTTGCTTGGCAAAAATTTTTCGTACACATTTGCTTACAGAAAAGTTGTGACGCGATAAAAAATCAGGCAAACAAGATTATTTTTTGACAATCAAAGGGAAGTAAAAAAGTTTAGGTCCCGACGGGACTCGAACCCGCAATCTTCGGTTTCGAAGACCGACGCCTTATCCATTGGGCCACGGGACCAATTGAAAGGTATCACTTAAGATTGCTTTATCTTTGTTATTTCAATAATCTTGAAAGTGGAAGTATGTAAACGAATGCTACAAGATGTTTTAAATATGGCGTGTTTCTATGTAGTAGAAGATTTTTACAAAATCTATGCACGCAAATAAAGGTTCCTCCACCTATTAAATATTTACTTGATTGTAGATATTGTTAAACGTGTTGTGTATGTATATTTGACATATTCAACATCATATGTGTAAGTGACTCAATTACATATGTAGTCAATTGTACGTGACATCGCGAGCACTTTGCGATATTTTGGTGCGGGATGGTACATAGTTGTGTAATAACACTCACCGCATGTTTTGCTACGGCAAAGCGCGAAAGATGAGGATCAAACAAGAGTCGCCGTGGGTCGATATTGATGGGACTTTGCATTCGGCCGATCCGACACATTCGCCACTCCTTCGACACCAGTCCCCAAAAGTCGGGTCCTAAATTGCTATATTTTACAAATATGCAAAACAAATCTATTCATTTTTGATTTACAGTAGTTCTCCAAACTTCGAAATTAAAAACCGAACCAATTTGTTAGGTAAATCAGGCTTTAAGTTAATTTTAAAATAGTTACCAAATGAACAAATTGGATAAAGGCAAACAGCGGTCAGCCATGAAAACATTTTTTTGTTTTATGAGTTAAATTAAACAATACAAAGACAATATTGACATTTTCGCAATTGTTACGACGGATTTTCTAAATCGATAAATTGGTTGTTACAAAATATTCAATAATTTTATTTGTTAAATTTAAAGATGAGATGATCTATTATAAAATATCAATAAAACTTCACAAATTAAAATTTATTAACTAAAAGCTTTTTTTTTCAACATTTTTAATTTTTTTCAAAATAATACGAATGCTTTTGGAAAAATTAAGAATATTTTGTTTATTTCCGAAAGAAATGTTCATTTAAAAAAAGAACATTGAAAGAAATGTTTTCCAAAAGCAAAACAACATTCGAATTGAGAAAAAGAAGCATTTTTGACGAAAAATATTTTATTCAGAATAAAATATTCAAAATTTACAAATATTTAAAACGAAAAATTCAAAAATAAATAAAGCTTTTGTTTTCCATGTTTAATATTAATTTGCCTAAAGTTTTTATATCGACGGCTGAATACTAATTTATTTAAATAAATTATTTTTGGCAAATCCATTCAACGATTTTTCTGTTGAATTTAAATATTTTACATAAATTTTCTTTAAAAAATTCATTAAGTAATTTTGGACTATTTAATTTAGTAATTTCAATATGTATACATATATGTATGTATTCAATTCAGTAATTTCAATTTTACCACAAAAATTTTTGATAGATATTCAACAAATGTGCAAATTTTAGAAATTAAAAATGTAAAATTTTTTTTTAATAATGCTTAACGAATCTAAGCATTTTTAAAGAGGCAAAACAACGCAAAATGCAAAAATAAAAAATAAAACAAAAAGGCAGATTAACGTAAAAACTAAAAATGGCGTGGACATTTTGAGATAATTTTTTTCTTGTCAAAAAATGTTTTTGATTCTTAATTTCGCCTTCAAATTATTTAAGGAAATTATTACGAAAAACCGCTTTGAAATGTTTTTTGTTTTTAATGCAAGCGAAAATATATATAATTTGTGAGAAAATTTTATTTTTCACAAATTTTCTCACAAAAAAAAATTTCCGCTTTTAAAATGGCATACAATTTTCTCTATGGAAAAGGTTGGAAAAGTTGGAATTTATTTTTAGGATTATTTTACAAAAATTAGACTCAAACAATCACGGCACAAATTAAAAAAATACATTAATTTTTTTTTGTTTGAAAAATTACGTTTGAAAAGTTAAATTTAAATCTTTTAATAGACGTTTTTAATTTAATAGACGTCATTTTTCAAAAAATATTTTAATGCAATTTTTCAAAATTTGGACGTAATTTTTTAAGTTTAATTTTTGTAAAATAATCGTAAAAATAAATTCCAACTTTTTCCGAATTTTTCCGAAGTGCTTACAAATGCTTTTATTTGAACCTAGTTAGAACATTCATATTTGTATTTATTATAAAATTTAATTTCTTCATTTTTTATTTACAATACTAATATGAATGCACTAACTAAGGTCCGTAAACAATTCTTCGTCCGGTTCGAAAAACCAAAAGGCTTAGATTCAGACTTGGTAAAAAACAAAAGTGGAAAAATGATAAAAACATGTACAGTTGCATTTACCGTAATTGGAGAATCTTAGTGTAAAAATAAATAAATGAAAAAAGTAAAAAAAGAAAAAAAGTGGGAGGGGGTGTCATCCAGAAAGTACGCCTTCCCATCCAGAAAGTGACTTTCCAAAACGTGATAACTTAAATATTGTTGACAATGAAAAAGTGGTAAATTTGCCACGATAAATATTGAATCAATTAAATTAGTTTAAATTAATGCTTTTTTGACACTTATTTAAAAAGAAATATATGTATCTTTTCTAGGTTTTCTAGGCGAGAGTGCCCCTTTAGCTTTTTTTAGCTGACAAATGCCTCGAAGGACTTCAAAAAACAACAAAATGGAGATTGTCTAAAATGTTCTTAAATAAAATAAAATATAATATTATAAAGTAAAAGTTGAAAATGCAAAAAAATAAAATAAAAAAGAGGTTTTAGAACATTTTCCTCTTTCAAAAAATTGCGAAAAATTAAATTTAAATGCACTAAGAAATAAAGAATATAGAAATCTCTAAAATTGCCAATTGCCCATTAAGCTTTTTTGCAAATATTAGAAAAAAAAAGAAAAATAGCTTTTATTAAAATTTATTATTTAATACTTTCTTAATGAATATTAATTTTGATATTTGAAAAATTTTCAAATATAAATATGATATCATAAAAAAATGTTTTTTATGCATAGAAAAATAAATTCAATATGTGTAAATTGAATATATATAAAGAAAAGAATCAATACATATACATATAAATTATAAAGACATTTAATGATTTCAAAAAAAAATAATAAAATGGTCAATAAAAAACAAATAAAAAGAACTTGCAAATTTTAATGAAAAATTAATGAAAAATTGTGTCTCAAAAATAAGACACATAAATAATTAAATAAAAATTTATTTTTATTAAAATTCCAGGAAAAAAAATTGGAGAATTTGTAAAAAAGTGGAGAAAACAGAATTTGTTTTACTTATTTTCGCAAAAATAGAAATATATCATAAAATTTCAGCAAACATTTAAAATTAGTTAAATTAGTCGAAAATTGCAAAAAATTGTAAATATTTTAATGAACAAAAGGGACCAAGGAAGTGTTAAAAACTTAAAATTTTAAAAATTTAAATTTATTTAAAATTAACCCTTTAATGCATTAGAAAATGCAAATATAAGATATATAAAAAATCAATTTGGAATTTAGACAAAGATTTTGTAAAGTTTTTGCAAAGATTTTGGATATGCAAAGATTTTGTACATTTTTGTAAAGTTTGCGCGTCGGATGTATAAAGTAAATTAATAAATAACTATTTGGAATATGTTTTTTTTAATTTTAATATTATATTTTGAACGTAATTATAATAAAAGCAAATACCGCCAAAAAGATCGTTGTCGAACGTCCACGGATACGTTGGCTCACTGTCGGCGTTGCGCTTAGATATATTATTTACTTCAACTACCGTATCGTCAAATTCGGATGATTCCGCTTTAAAATAATGCCAAAATAAAATAAAAATATGCAATAAATTATAGAAACTTATTGTGATGCTTTTCATTCTAAAAGATTTACAAAGTACATGGTGGCGCAAAAAAAAAATCCCGCGCCATAGCGCAGCTGAAAACGCAGCTAAAAATCTGAAATTTTTGGTGAAGATGCGTTTTTCAATTCTCTTTCATTTTGTTTTTGAATTTTGTAATTTCATCAAAATATGTTGTTGTTAAAAAACAAAAACCTCGAAAAACACGTCTAAAATGTACCGTTTGGGAGAATGTGTGTATCTCAGTGAGTTTCGGTCCAAAAAATCCCAAACTTCAGAAACATAATCACAATCGCCGCGCAAATTTTTCGCCCGGCGGATTTCATAATCGTTTTGTTTCGGCGACGCAGCTAAACGTCAAAGCTGCGCGCAGACGCTCATTTTGTGAAGGAACGCACCAAAAACGCATACAGTCGCAAAGGGAAATCTCATTTATATGTATGTGGACAAAACATTAATGACGTACGGCGTATTTGTTACCGTAATAACAGATTTAAACAAACAAACAAAGTTAGAAACATCAAAAACATCAAAATTAAGCACAAAAAAGTTGCAGCGCAAACGAGAGAAAAAGAGTGCAAAAAGAAGCGAAATGAGATTTCCCTTTGCGATTGAATGCGTTTTTCCTTCACAAAATGAGCGTCTACGACAGGGGTGGGTGGGATTTTTTTTCGCGCCACCCCGTAATAACAGGGGTGTAACAATTTTCGATTTTCGGTCTTTTTTCTTTTCGATTTTCGAAAAATTAGCCATTTTTTCAAAAATTTCGAAAATTTTCAAAATGTTGAAGAAATTTTTTATTCAATTCAACCTGGCCCATAAGTGATTTTTTCAAAAAAATTTAGTCAAAATTAAGTCAAAATGTGTCATTTTTAGGAGAAACTTTACGTTTTAAGTTGTTTCAAACTTTTTCACATAAGTTAGTTCAATTTTGATTCACAACTTGTAAGTTAGTCACATAAATTAAGTTTCGAACATCTACGGGTTCGTTAATCACTTATCACGGTGCCGAGGTCTAATGTAAATTTTGAAGCCTGAGAGATTTCAGGCTGGAAACACATACCCGGGTGTAATCGATGGTGCTGATTCCGAAAATCACATTAATTTTTTAGCTCCGCCCCTTTGGGTAGGTAGCCCCTACCCGGTTTTTGGAGCATAACTCAGCCGGGGGTTGACCAAAAAGATTAAAAAACATTCGATTCCCCTCGTCAAGACCTATCGATTGGTATATACATTTTTGAAAAAAATGTTTTTTTCAAAAATTTAAAAATTTTGGTTAGATACCAAAAAAATTCAAATTCAATCATTTCCAATATTAAATTATATTTTTATTTTAAAATTTCACATATTATAACAAAAACGAAGAACAAAAAACTGAGCTTAAACACAAAAGAACCTATCTAACCTTTCAATTTACACAGTATCTAACCTTTCAATTTTAAATAATAAAAATTAATAATGATTGATACTTAAATTCTCTGTTATTGAATCCTGAGTGAGATAACATAAAAACAAAACATTTAAGACAATGTGAGGTAAAATTTAACTCAAAAAGTGATGATATAAGAAAAATAGACAAAAAGAATAAATAAAAGTCATAGTAAAAATACTGAAAAATATTAAAAAATTGTTTACTAAAATTGAATATTTTATTTTTGATTGCAAAAAAAATTAAAAATCAAAGGTAAAAATCGACCAGCGTTGTAACTTGAACACTTTTTGAGTTCACAAGGATCAACAAATGTATCAAATTTGGATAAAGCAAAAGCATTCAAAATGGATTAAAATTAAATCCAATTTGAAAACATTTATGGAAAATGTATTCAATTGCATACAAATTGCATCCCACACGAATCCGGTATCCCACACGGATCTGCAAATCTATCTGGGATTCAAGTTATGTAGTAACAACTTTAAAAATGAATTCCTCATTTAATCTATTTGAAAAGCGGGTAGTCCAACATTTTTTCGAAACTTTCATTTCCAAAAACGAAAAACGTTCGAAAGCGTTCATTTCAAGGTTTTCTTTGACGCCAAACGCGTTACTTTCCACCTCTTGGAAAATGAAAAATAAGGAAATAAAATCTACTAATTACAAATTGTTTTATTATAAAAATTTGTTGGACATTTAAAAAAATACTTCCTAAAATTTTCATAAAAATACATTTTTACATTTTTATTAATTACATTTATTTTTAGAATAATGTCAAAAATTTTAAAAATACGAAAATTAAAGTGTTTCCACATTTTGGCTAAAATTAAATTTTGACTTTCCCGCGCTTTTCTGGATTTCCCGAGTATCCCATCAACGAGGGAAGTCGATATGTCAGATATCGATATGTCAACAGTCGATATGTCAGCGGATAACCCATTAAAATTATGTTAATGTGTGTGATGTCTGCGATAGAAAAAAGCGCGGGAAAGTCGAAATTTAACTTTAGCCAAAATTTGGAAACACTGGAAAATTAAAAAATGTAAATATGAAAATTTACAAAGTAAAAAATTTCACAAAAAAATATTTGTGGATTAAATTTCGAAAAGTTTTTCGAATTTTAATATTGTCTTACATTTTTGCATTTTCAAAATATTCTTTTTCGAATAAATTTTCAGCGTTTTTAAACATTTTCAAATTTTGTCCTTTGAAAAATTTTTGCCATTATTATTTTTAAATTTTCAAAATTCTTGAAAAGCAATTATTAAAATTTATGAATGGAATTTAATTTTTAGCAAAATAAAATACGAAAACAGGATTCATGTAGGGATATAGTCGAATAATACATATTTTGAGTTGAAAAATTCAGAAAAATATCGGTTTTCTTTTATTTTTTTACGAGAATAACTAAAAATGTTGATTACACAGCGGTCAACATATTTGATCATGAAATTTTGGAAGGTGGAATTCAGTCGGGAAACTCCTCGATATTATCAAAATTCAATCTCACTGATTGAAAAATGAGCAAAAACTGTTTGATTGGAAATTATTCTAATAAGAATATTCGTTAAATTCTATAATTGTAAATTTAATAATTTAAAATTTAAAAAAATAATTTAAATAATTAAAAAAAAATTAAAAAATTAAAAAAAAATTGATATAAAAATTCAAGAAAATGCGTAAAATATGCAAATACAAATATGAAACACGCCACGTTAATAATTATGTATATACGTATTTTAATTGTAAATAAAAATAAAAATAAAAATAAAAATAAAAATAAAAATAAAAATTAGTCATTTTGTATGAATTGCGATTTTCGACGCAAAGATTTATTTAGAAGTTGATCTTTTGTGGAGACTTCTTTTGTCATTTTGAAAATAATGACACCGTTTTCATCAGTGCATGTTACTTGAATCCCTTTTGCATCCAGAGAACCTTTCACCAGATATCGTGTGAAAAAAACCTTTCGCAAATCCAAAAGGTTTCGATTACATATGTATTATATACAAATTTCAACAAATGCATTTGCATGGAAATTGCTGTGTCCACAGTTCACTCCAGATTCAGCTACATATATCTGCGAATACAGTTGAATTTCAGCAATGTTTTCTTATTCTACAAAGAAGTCGCTTCGAGGATTCTTCCCATTCACCAGTTTTGACGAAATGTGCCAATAAGCAAATGTAATGAGCAAAAACACCACTTATTTGACATATCTTTGAAATTTGCAATTTACCAGATAAATTATTTTAATTCTCTGAAAGTTGCTGTCAAATTTGACAAACGCAAGGAAAAAGGAAATGAAAAAAGGAAATGAAAGGTTTCGAAAGCAATAAAATTAAAAAATTCATTTTGAAGTAAGCACTCTTTTTCCTTTCCTTTTCTTTCTTTTTCTTTATTAATAAAAAAGTTTTTCTAAACGAAAAGCAAAGAAAAACTCAAAAAGTAAGGCCTTCCTTATAAGGGCCATGTTTTCGTGAGCTTTATAAAGTTTTGAGAAGTTTAATAAATCTGGAATTTTGCTTCATAATTTTTGTAAAAATATCAATATATTTGCAAACCTGGTTTTGCAAACTGGTTTTGCAAAAAACATATGCATAACTAAATTTTGGGAAATTATTTACGTACAATTATGTATTGAGCAATATATTGTGATCATCATCTTTTAAACTTTGTTTTCCAATTTGTATTAAAAAATGTATACATTGAATTTTGGAGAGAATGTTAAACAAAAATATGTATACAATTTTGATTCTCATACGGAACTAATATGTAGAACAAAAAAGACAATTTAATTTCGTATTTAATTCACAAAAAATTAACGAATTTGAGCATTTTTTACCCTCAGCATTTTTTGTTGATTTCATTAAGTCATATATAAATTGAATAAAAAATAAAGCAATAATAAGCAAAAAAAGTCAAAAGCAAGAGTGGAATTTTTTATAGCTTATAATTTTTATGGCTAATACTTTCCTTTCGCAAAAATCTTTAAATCTCTGCTTTCTTTCTCTGTTTTTCTAAACGGTCTTTCTTTCTATAGAGCATAATTAGCTTAGATTTCTTTCTGTGTATTCTTTCATTATTTCACGTTTTATTCTTTCTTTGTTCGCTCTCTTTCTCTTTCCAGTTATGTTTCTCTTTCTCTCTATTGCCACTTCTGTGTGTCTTTCTTTCGCTCTATCTGTCTTTCTTTTCCTCTTCAAAGTTTTTTTACAAATTGATGAAAAGAAATTATATGCCAATCTCTCACTTTCATATTTCTGATTTTTAACTCGCTATTGGGTTTCATTTTCAGTAATTCGTTTCTATTTTCAATATTTGTAAGCTTCATTCATACTTTTTAAGCGCAATAATCTTTAAAAAGGAGAGCAAATGATTTTTGGAAAATATTATTTTGTATCCGGTTTGTGCCATATATTACTCCATTATTTTTCCCTGCTTTCCTTTATTTTCATTCAGTTTTGAAAGCCGACATTTAGAAAGGAAAGAAAATAAGAAAAAAACAAAATGAAGATTAAAATAAAGTAATGGCAAATAAAGCCAAACATTTCTAAATGGTACTAAAATATTGATGCAAAACGCAAGGATTAGATTGAAAATTCCAAAAATATTTAAAATATTTTCTGAAAATGAAAAGAAAATTTTTTTCATGTCAAAACAACCCGATACTCTATGTATTTGAGGGTGAGTGTAAGGAGACCAATGGGGGTGAGTGTAAGGGCAAAATGTTGTCCAAATGGCTTTTTGTGCTGAGTTCATCTGCTGAATTAATTTATTAATTTCTGCAATTTAACTGAATTGTTCCTCTATAAAAATTTATCGATGAACATTTGAAAAAATTTCTTTTATTTTTCAATGTAGAACCAATCGTTGGCTGAAGGTGGTATTTGGATGTGGAGCGCCGTCTGATTTCCTCCTACGACCAGCTCAACGCTTACGCGCCATTCACCCTGAAAAATGTTCGGGCTGTGGTGTAAGAGATACAAAAAATGAATGTGCACTAATACCATAATAAAATACATAAAATACCATAAAAATAACAATGTATTATAGGTTTTTCGAGTTTCTAATAACGTTAATACCCTAACTATGGAGCGCACGGCCCATGGCAGTGAGGGCAACGTCACAATGTTGGTGATATTTTCGGTTGCTTGTATGTCTGCGAGGTTATACGTGCCCGGCTGCTCCAACATCAAACACAGCGGAAGAATCTGTTCGTTCGCACATAGGTCCCTCTGGCTAAAATAATTTTCTCTCGTGATTTTACCATCCGCATTTGTGCAAATAACAAGCATAAATAATCTTTGATAACGTAATTTTTCAAACACGCAATAACGAAATTGCCATAAATTATGACATACTTTACAACTTTAATGAAAGAAATATAAAATTTTTTTTATTTATTTCCAAGTTATGCTCCGGACGCTTTTTATTTTTATGTGTACTTTTTATTTGACTCTTGTGGAAAAAGCAAATGCGGAAGAAAACAAAGGCTAAAAGTGCATTTTTGAAAAGAGTGTGGCCCTAAAGAGGGCCGTTTGGGATAATTGTTGAAGACAAATTCTCTTCACACGGCAATCGTCGTTTACGTGCGCTCACCGCGGATTCGGCGCGCCAATTGGATGTCCTTGGGCATGATGGTGACGCGTTTGGCGTGGATGGCGCACAAGTTGGTGTCTTCGAAAAGACCCACCAAGTAAGCCTCCGACGCTTCCTGCAGCGCCAATACGGCCGACGACTGGAAGCGCAGATCGGTCTTGAAATCCTGGGCGATCTCGCGGACGAGTCGCTGGAAGGGCGCCTTGCGGATCAGCAATTCGGTCGACTTCTGGTAGCGACGGATTTCGCGAAGAGCGACCGTACCCGGGCGATAGCGATGCGGCTTCTTAACGCCGCCAGTGGCCGGCGCCGACTTGCGCGCCGCCTTGGTTGCGAGCTGTTTGCGCGGTGCCTTTCCTCCGGTCGATTTGCGAGCGGTCTGCTTTGTGCGGGCCATTTCGTTGTTGAGCGTTGAGCGTTGAGAGAGTTGAGAGAGAAAGAGTTGTGCTTGTTGGGAACAAGATGAAAATTCTGCCAAAATTTCTTCCTTTTATATGCGTTTTCGGCGATCGTCTACATGAGGAGGATCCGCCCACTCCATTATATATTTCTTCATTTCTTTCTAAGTTATATCCCACTCGTATTTCCTTCTTCCATCACTTGCAACGATTTGAAGGACAAAACACACACAACATATAAAGGGCGGGAAGTGAGAAAAGTTATTTTTTCAACGCTCAAAAAAGCGCGGGAAATTNAAAAACACACACAACATATAAAGGGCGGGAAGTGAGAAAAGTTATTTTTTCAACGCTCAAAAAAGCGCGGGAAATTGCCCGCCACATTTTTGATTTTGCACAAAACGAAAAAAGAGAAGAAAGGAATAAGAAATGAGAAGAAGAAGAAGAAGAAGAAGAAAGGAAAGGAAGAAGGAGAAAGAACTGAAGGGAAAATAAAATGAACGACAAAGAAAATTAAGTATTGAAAAGGCTGAAATGGTGGAGTGGGCGGAGCCACCCAAAAACGCATATAAAAGAAATGAAAATTTGTCGTTCTTCATCAGTTCCACTGGTACCAAAGCAATCTTCATCTCTCTCAACAACTTCAACCAATCGACATGCCACCCAAACCAAGCGGCAAAGGAGCGAAAAAGGCCGTCAAGGCGACCAAGACCAAGGCCACCGGCGACAAGAAGCGCAGAAAGTCCCGCAAGGAGACCTACTCCATCTACATCTACCGCGTCTTGAAGCAGGTCCACCCCGACACCGGCATCTCCTCCAAGGCGATGTCGATCATGAACTCGTTCGTCAACGACGTGTTCGAGCGCATCGCTTCAGAGGCGTCGCGTCTGGCGCACTACAACAAGCGCTCGACGATCTCGTCCCGAGAAATCCAGACCTCGGTCCGACTCATCCTGCCCGGCGAGTTGGCGAAGCACGCCGTCTCCGAAGGAACCAAGGCCGTCACCAAGTACACCAGCTCTAAATAAGCTGTGTGCCGACAGACGACGATGAAGTCTTTAACAATTATCCCAAACGGCCCTCTTTAGGGCCACACTTTTTTCAAAAATGCGACTTTGGTCCAGTTCTTTCATGTTGGTAATTTTGCAAATAAAAAACAAATGCTACCGTATTTTAAAAAACTTCTTTCATTTTTTAAAGTTTTGTATGCAGCTGCTTTGGATGAGTGGAGGAAATAAAAGGATATGAAATGTACATATTATTATGGTCTGAAAGATAATTTTTTGTTATTGGAAATTTGTCCATAAGAATTAATGCTGTTTTTGGAAAACAGATATTTCGTACTATTCGTACTATTAATAACTCAAATATCAAATATGTATGTTCAAATGATACATGCCAGGATTGGGCGGAATTCCGAAATTACGCATTCCAACTTTTTGTTGAGTTTTCGAAACTCCATATTCCGAATTTGAAATTTTTACTTCCGCCCAACCTTGATACATACATATGTGTCAGGTTTTGAAAAAAAACTTCATATAAGTATGTATAGGGTATTATACATAGGGTATTATGTATAGGGCAGGGGTGCTACGAAAATAAATTTTCAATTTCGTAAATCGTAAACCGTAAATTTTCAGAACCTCGAAATTTCGCAAATCGTAAATCGTAAATTTTTGCCCAAAAAAGCCGTAAATGTCGTAAATCGTAAATCGAAAATAGAATATTTCAACTTTCGAATGAAAATTTGCATTTTGTTCTAATTTTTTCCTAATTTTTTTTTCATGATTTTTTTTCAAGATTTTACTTTTTTGCTGCTTTTTCACTTTCGGCTGACCGTTTTCGAGTTCGTCAACTTCATTTTTCCACTAATATCTACATTTTTTGCGCCAATTTTGAGTTTAAAAAATTTCAATTTTCTTGAAAAATGTTGAAAAATTTACGAAAATTTACGAAAATTGGCCGATTTTTCGTCCATTGGAAACCGTAAATTTTGGGCCAAAAAAGCCGTAAATATGTAAATCGTAAATGTTAGCACCCCTGGTATAGGGTACTTTGATAAAGCTTCAACTTTTGGCTAAATCACAATTTACTCTTTCAAAACGAGTTTTCGATGGAATATATGTAAAAAATAGCAGCAAAAACTTAATAAACTTAATTTATCTAAGAGTCGTTTTGTACCTCTGACATTTGGATTTGTGCATGTCCACATTTAAAAGTACAAAAACATGAATTCGTAAAAAAATTAATACAAAAATTATATAATAGAATGCAATTCATAGATAAATTACGAAAAATTTTAAATGGCAAAACATTTTCCGAAGAAGTTTTCAAAAGAAAAAGTAACTCATTTTAACTCAACCAATGAATTTTTTAGAGAATTTTTCAAAAGAAAAAAAGGACATCAGTGAGTATTTAGAAATTTAAAAATTTAACTTTTTTAAATTAAATAATTTTAGATCAATGAAAATATTCTGTTTTATAAAATGTAAAATCCTGAAAAAAATACTCAAAGATTATTTTTCACCAAAAAATCAAATTTAAAGTTCTAGTTGAAAATTTAAAAATCATGTGTAGTTGGAAATTTGTAGAAAAAATAAAAAAATTGTTGAAAATGTAATCGAAAATTTCTTTCAATTAATTATAATTTCTAAATTTTTGAATATTTTTCTAATAGTAAACCACAAATTTGTAAATATCCAATTTAGCAACATATGTGTGGAAACCTCCAAAATCAAATATTTGTGTAAAATTTTACTGGAACACTGTATTTATGGAATACATATGTATAAAAAATCTGATTTTGTAAAAATTGCTTATTCCAAAAGCCTCAAAAACTGCATCTTTCAAAAAAAACATTTAATAAAAAATTAATAAATTCAACGCAAATTCGACAAATTTATAAGGTAAAATTTCTATTATACATATGTACCAGGGGTGCTAACATTTACGGTTTCGATTTACGATTTTGGTATTTACGGCTTTTTTGACCCAAAATTTACGATTTACGATTTACGAAAAATCGGCCGATTTTCGTAAATTTTCGTAAATTTTTACAAAAAAATCTTTCCATTAAATGTTTCTTCGTGACATTTTTTAATTAAATTGAATTTTTTTAGCTTTTTTTAGGTCAAAAACGTATACACTGTATATTAGTAAAAAAATCCAAAACGGTCAACTAAAAGTGAAAAAGTAGCTACAGAAAATCGAAGTAAAAAAGAACTTTCTTTTAAAAAATAGAAAAAATTCGAAAAAAATGCAAATTTTCATTGAAATTTGAAAATTTACGATTTACGAAATTGAAAATTTTCGTAGAACCAATGATATGTATTTAATTTCAGCGAAATTGAAGAAGTGCTAAACGATAATTCATTTTTTAAAACTTTATTTTTAAGATTCAAAGAATTTTATATGAAAATTCAAAGCATTGTTTTGCGATGATTAAAAATGATTTACGACAAATTGTAGTGTCTTGTGTCACGGAATATTTCTATATTGATTTGTTACTTCAACGCCAAAAATTTGTTTGTTATCGTTTTTACGGGAGGGGGGATAAGTTTAAGTTTGCTTAAAAAACCCTCATTTTCTTTGCTTGCAAACCGCAAAACATCATTTAGTGTTTACTAAATATTGCATTATTTTTTAGACTTAAAAAGCATGCATAAAACAAACACATTTGAACCATCCCATAATTTCTTAAGACAAATTTTTCGCATTTTTGTTTAAAAATCTTTTAATTGAGAAATATTAAAAATATATATATATTTGAATTTGGCGTTTATAGTCAAAATTAAATTTAATTGCTATTTATAGGGAGCGAAATAAAAATCCCATTTTATGTTTCAGAGAAATTGGAAAATACGACAATTTTACCAACAATTCACATTTTTCAATTTGATTTAAAATTTGTTTGAACATTTTTAT
>SAUE01000741.1:15932-30776 GCA_009724625.1 Deladenus siricidicola
TGACACCTTGTTATGTTGTTTAATTTAAATAATTTTGTTACGATCTATTTAGACGTAAATAAATAAAAAAATAAAAAATTAGAACTTCCTATAAAATAAAAATATAAATTTGAAAATATTTTATTTTTCTAATTGTTCGGCTAAAATTACTTTGAATTAGTCATACAACTAACTATTACCATCATCCATCAAAGTCAGATGCAGCTTTAAAAATAAAAATTATTTTCGAAAACATAACAAATTCGACGTGACAAAATGATTAAATTTGTTAATAAAGATCTACATAAGAAAACCGAAAAAACAACTAAATTAAACAGTTGGTAATATAATGGAATAAAAAGTTTAGTCAAAAAAAGATTACCTTATTACCAGCTTACCGCTAACGGTCAACAGCGGATAAATTATCGGATTACTTCGGCGTCGTTGGCGAGAATAAAATGAATCAGCAATGGAATATTTCTTTTCATCCTTCTCCTAAATCGATGCCGTATAACTTTAACACCACAAAGTATAGGTATTTGGCTATGAAGCAGCAATAGTGTGCTCAATGTGGGGGAGGGGGGGGGGTAAGATAAGAAAGACATAAGAATGAAAGATATAGGAAAGACATAAGAAACCCCCCCCCCATGAAGAAATCTTTTAATGGGTTTTTTTAAGTTTAAATTTTTTTAAATAAAGATCTTGTCGAAAGCGTTCCAAAAACTCTAAATTTAGGAATTTTGGCTTTTACCCTCTATGAAAAAACTGAGTAGCAGAGGTGCAAAAATTTTGACTTTTGTTAAAACCACTGGCCACAAGGAGCGACAGAAACCAGGAATGTAAAGATTTGACAATTTTTTACGTTCAACCCATAAATAGTCTAAACGTAAAAAAATCTGGCTAAAAATAAAGTATTCAAGAATAAATATACCCTTTGTGCTGAAGTCGAACTGTTATCGGCCAGCGGAACGGGTTCACTAAAAATCATTACAAAAATTATCAAAAAAAGACCAATTTTTGACAAATTTAATTTCAAGAACACATTTGATGAAGAAAAAACCTGTATTTCTTTAGCGCGAGTCGGATAAGGTCGATTTTCTCCTCGGCCTGCGCTCGCGTCTCGAGCGCGTCCTTCGTCCACTCGCAGCGAGGCTTCTTCTGCTCGCTGAGCGTTTTCAGAATGTTTTTAGCGCCCGTGGAAAAGGCGACCTCCTTCCGCAAGCGGTAGATAAGCTCCGAAATGGCGGTGTGGTTGGATCCATGTTTGCCATCGTTGAGCGGAGTTTCTAGCAAACAAGGCATTATTTAAAATTGAACTAATGTGGATATAAAAAAGGCATACCTGCAGTAAAGTCCGAGGACATTCTTGAATGGTCAACAATGAAATAGCTAAAAACGAAAATACTCTTTCTGTAATTCTAAAATTTAATGAAATACATTTTTTAACAAATTGGCACGAAAATTTCTTATCCGAAAGAGCGTAAAAACTAAACTAAAAATGTTATTTCAAGCAGATGGAGTACAGAATGAAAAATTTTTAATTTTTTAATTATAAAGGGCACCCATGAAAAAAAGTCACAAGAAAATTGTGGCACAAAAAATTGTGTCACCGAAAAAATTGTGTCAGGTAATTTGTTTTAGTTTTAATAAAGCGTCGTTTCGGCACGACAGTTTTAGTGAACATTCAAAGTTTTGCGCGATTTTAGAGAAAACATCTCCAACGAGGGCTTTCTTCAAAAAGCCTTCCGAAAGTCCGAAGCTTCCGCAGTCCCGATGCTGCAGAGGTTCTACCGCTTGCAGAGAACTATCAAATAGAATACTCTTGAGACGTGGTAGTCTTGGTGCATTTTTCAATTTTTTAAAAACCTTTCTATAAATAGCCGCGGCCCAAGATGCTCTGAAATGTGGTTTACACGTTCTAAAACTTGCTTAAACAGATAGCGCACACAAAATTAGAAGATTTTTGTCGAATTCTAAGAAAAAATAAGTTCTCACACTTGAATCTTCGAAAATCTCCTAAATGTTCCTTTTATCTGGTCTAAAAAGTTCGGTTTTCGGTGCCCAAATATCCTCCAAATCCTTTATGCACGTTCCGAAAATATATTTTGTTTAGCTTTTTGCCACTCTAAAATGAATGTCTTCAAGCGCATTGCCGAAATGGCTCAGAACAAGTTCCTCAACGTCGAAAGTGCCGGCACAAGCAGGGGAGGTGGCGGTGAGGCGCAAGCCGCTACCGGCGTCGTTGACGGCACGACGCCTTCGCCGAACGCTAACGCGTTGCGCGCATCGGTTCCGGTGACGTTCGCGCCGCAGCGTCGTACGCGCTATGTTCCTCGTCGCGAGCAGGTTATTCTCAACGTGCCATCGTCATTGACCGCCGTCGGGCAGAACTTGGCGGATGCGGCGGGGACGCAGCGAAACAACGACGAACCTCGAGCAGCGTCGCATCGCCACTCTTTTCAGCTTCAGGTAATACATGGATTAAATTTCTTTGAATGTATGAGCACTCATGTTTTGCGGATTTGTTGAAAAATTGAAAATTTACTTCCACTAATATAACTTTTTTCGTGTTTGCTTAGTCTAAATTACGCGATATTTAGATTGCCAGAAATTTGATCGAGTTTGCTCGCGGTTACCCAAACACCAGAAGTCATCATCGCAGAACGCTCCAGTCCAAGGCTCATTCGGCGAAACTTTCCTCCGCACATCCACATGTATTATGTTTGCTTTTTTCTGTATCCTGCTTTGAAAGATTTGCGAGTGACGGCCGCCCAGGGGTTCTGTTGATGTTATCGAAATTATTTCAAAAACACCATTAACTTTGGATCGATTCTTTAGAAATATGAACCTTTAGAATTTTTGAATTTGGTTTTTACCCGCCTCCGTGGAAAATTTCTGGGCCCACCACTGGCTGGGCTATTGAAAACGTAATCTATTTTATTGTGATAAAAGATTTAGTCATTGGTAATTTGTCCAAATTTATCCAAAAAATATTCGGGAACTAGGTTGACTTTTAATGTCGCTTTTTATTCTTTGTATATATTTTTTGCTTTAGAATCATCCGAATTCGTTTGCGGACGAGTGGATCGTTCCGCACAAGTTTGTCGCGATTATGCGCCGCGGGCCAGCGTCTCGCGCGGAAGTTTTGCGCAATGCGTGGAATCCCGACGATCGCTCGTTGAACATATTCGTGAAGGAGAACGGTGTGACGGCCCACCGTCATCCCGTCCCGCAGACCACTGATTGCATTCGCGGAAAGGTCAGGATTTTGGAAATTAATTGCAATTATGTTTTCACTTAATTATAGCTGTCATTCGTTTTTTTAACTTTTTAATCACATGTATCTGTATTTACGGTTGGAAATGTTCCCGAAGAATTTTTTATGTTAGAATTTTTCCTGTTTTTAAATTTTACTGTTTAGGCCGGATACTTTCGTGGATTTCACGTGTGGGAATTGACGTGGTTGGAGCACCAGCGTGGCACTCACGCCGTCGTGGGTGTTGCAACCAAGGACGCGGTTTTGCATTCGGCCGGCTATGGTTCCTTGTTGGGTTCGAACACGGAGAGCTACGGATGGGATATTAGTACGTTTTTTCCAATATTTACTAAATTGTATTTGATTTGAAAGTAATAAAAATTAAACTTTCCGGGGTTCTTGTGGGTTATAGGACCCCTAATTTTTACTGATTGCACAAAACAAATCAGTAAAAAACATTAAATTCGAATTCCATATGCCATAAAATCTAATAAAATTCATTTAAAAAAGTTCGGGGTCCGATAACCCCCTTTACTGTTTCTTTATTATTATCTAGCTAGAAGGAATTTGCGGGAGTGGGAGAGATGTAATGTAAGAAATCTTAATTTTCAGAAGGCTTTCTGGCAGAAATCATTTTCTAAATTTACTTTGGTTTAGCTTCCAATAAGTGTCATTTCGACTCGAAGCACTCCCGAGGCTGGGCCTACCCGCAGGGCCGACCGGCCGGTTTCGTCGCGCCGGCAAAGTTCTACTGCATTTTGGACATGGACGAGGGATCTCTGGCGTTTGCGACCTCGAACGAATATTTGGGCGTTGCGTTCCGCGGTCTCAAGGGCAAAACTCTTTACCCGATCATCAGCGCGGTGTGGGGTCAGTGTGAAGTCACGATGCGCTATGTCGGCGGAATGCAGCGTAAGTTTTTCATGCCTAGGTAGAGACAATCCACATCACCCCTGTCAACCTAATTAAATGCAAAAAAGGTGGAGTCAAGGACTTTGGGGATAGTTGCCGTCAGTGGCACATTTAAGTAACGCGGAGACAAAAATTGAAATTTGAAGCTTGTTTCTTATTCGCAGAATGATTTCTTCCGTTCTGAAAAAATTCTGTTATTTTTGGAAAAAGTTAAAAATTTTACTGAGTTTTTTTATGACTGGGTGGAAACAATCTAAATTGCATCCGACACCCCGGACAACCTAATTAAATGTAAAAAACAGAAGAATCAAAGACTTTTGGATGGTTGCCGTCAGTGGCATATTTAAGCGGAGACATAAATTGAAATTGCTCTGCATTCGCAGAATGATTCCTTCCGTTCCGAAAAAAATTATATTACTCTAAAAAGTACTTTTTTTATTTCGGGAGGGGCGTGGCTACATCTGCCCCCCACCGGTTGTCGTATCTGTGTTTCATGCTTTTTATAAACTTAGCGTGGGATGATTGACTTTTCAAAATCAATCGTGTTTTCTCTTCTCTCCCACAAATCGTGCAATTCTTTTAACAAAACATTTTCAGCGGAACCACGCCCACTGACCGACATCTGCAGGAAGGAAGTCCGCGTTCAGATGGGCAAGTCTCGCTTGGCGCGTGTGGGCGAGTTGGAATTGCCGACTCGACTCGAGAAGTATGTTCTGGGCAAAGGCACTTAGAAACACCGGTTATTTTTTCTTTCATTACTAGCTTGATTGTTGTTTTTTTTTTCATCGAGAACTTATCTTGTGAGAATTTATTTGTAAACTTCGGGCAAATATTCCCGCGACTCATCCCTAACTTTTTTTCGCTTTTGTGGCCACTTATTTTAGGTGTATTTTTTATTTGAGAATTTAACAATTTTATTTGTTTCTATCTTTTGTTGTTGTAAACATTATGCTAGTTGTATTTTGTGCTTAAGATGTTTCTGTAAATATCCATTTCAATAAAATAGTTTACGCTAATCTTCTACCGGAAAAATTATTTACATATCAGAAATTTTTCAAATTTCCTGGGGGAAGGTGGTCAAGAAATTTCAAACGCTTTTATCGGCTGGAAGTGAGTTTCAAATATATTCAAAGAAAATTTCATATCTAGTCCAAATTCGATATCAGCATTACTAAAGCAGTCGAGATTTTTTTCGGCATGGTCTGAATTTTCATTCGGCTTTATATCTCGGCTTCCTGACGTTGTGGGACAAAACTGAGTTTTTGAAGAAAAAAAAATTACGCAGCTACCGTATACCAAAATGTGTAGTCATTTAACCAAATAAACCTTCATAATAACCATAAACATGTACTTTTAATGCGAAATTCAAAAGATGGCGGAAAATGAATTTTCGAAGATGTGTCAAGGGGGTAGTGGGGCGGAAAAATCGATGAAAATTTTTTCTCACAAAAACTCGGAAAAAATCACGGAAGAAGAGGGACCAAAATGGAGCAGTTTTCTTCATTAGACCATATCCGGAAAATGCTTGGCTGATTTTATACGAAAATCGCACTTTCCAGTGGCGGATTTTTGTTGTTTTTTGATTTTCAAATGAAAATTGTGCTACCCTAGGTAACGTTATTCTTAGCCAATATAATATTTTCTGATGCAGAATTTCATTCTCCTTCGATTAGAATAAAAATTGTTGCAATCAACTCCAGATGTTGGTTTCAACAACTTTCGTTCAAAAAGGGCATTTCTGAAAACGGTTTTTTGCACAAAATAGTTCTAAAATTTCATCAACGGTCTTTTCTGTAAATTAATTTGGAAAGAGCTCCGAAAGGCGTGTCCAATGACTATATATACATTAACAATCCGTCATAAGCAAAAAAAGTTATTTCAGTTTGAAGAAAAATGGGGTTTTTACAACTTTGGCCACTTCAAATACCCATATATCTTCGGTTCTAGTGGACCAAATGAGCTCAAATTTGCGCAGCGCTCTAGTTATAAATGGTACTAAGGGATGATACGTTTTTGTGCGAATCCGAGACATCGACTTTTTTCGTGGTGCAAACACTTGGTCCAATTTTAGAACAAGTCGCTTTTAAAAAATTTATACATACATACATTTAAAATTTAACATCTATATTATAAATAGTAAATACATTAAATGGATCTTATTGTTGATGGGATTAATGGTTAAATATAAATATTAAAAAGGAAGTTCATCCCGTTAATTACAATTTTGACATTTTCGGGAAGGCGGTAGCTGGCACTGCACTCTCCTGTATGACCGACGTCTGCGGAATATAGCCGGTGGCGTTCTCGTTATAGCCGCTAGGCGCGACGCTCGTCGGCCTTTTGGTATAGCCGCTAGGTGCGACGCTCGTCGGCCTTTTGGTATAGCCGCTAGGCGCGACGCTCGTCGGCCTTTGGGTATAGCCGCTGGGCACAACGCTCGTCGGCCTTTGGGTATAGCCGCTGGGCACAACGCTTGTCGTCGGCATTTGAGAATATGTACTGGGTGCAACGCTGTATTGTGAGTAGGTCGTCGCATCGGTGGCTTCCGTTTCTGAATGGATTGAATACTTTTTTTAGAGAAAACTTTTTGTTTATGACGACACGTGACAATGCATGAAAATTGATTTGATAAGATGAGTGGCTCTACAGCTACTCTACAACTTCGTAGCTTTTTATTTTATTTAAATTATTAAATTAAGGCCTACACTATGATCCTAAGATAAAAACTTTTTTCGCAAAACATAGGAATCAAGGCGAGATATTCAACCAAAATTTATTTTTTCATGGAGAAATTTCCAATTTCTTACGCAGGAAATATACAATTTCTCCACGAGGGAATTCTTCTCCGTGACGATGCCGTTGGCCAGGGGGTTTCAAAAAACGATAAAAATCTGCTCATTGTTGTACTACTAATATAGTCCCTTGCTGCTTCCCCACCGTTCCGCAAAATCTCACCAGCATGACGATGTCGGCGATGTCTTCGGCGCCATCGCGGCCTTCGTTTGTACCACTTTGTGCGCTTACGACCGCGATTCTTCACTCGAACACCCAATTGCGCCAAAACAATTACCATCAAAATGAGTAGCGCAAGGAACGCGTCAACGCCGGCTGCGGTGTAAAATCGATAGTCCTTTCTAAATTATTTTTAAACATATGTACGCAATTCAATAAAATACCACAATATGTGAGTTTTTTTTTGGGGGGGGGGGCGGAACCCAAGACTAAAAAAAAAACTTCGGGGGAGGGGGTGGGTGCAAAACCAAATAAAAATTCTATTACTTGGAAAAAGTTAAAAATTACTTAATTTTTTCATTTCGAGGGGGGGGGTGACCCCACCCGTCCCCCTGGCTACCCTGGTGTTGTGGGAAAAGATTTGCGTACATACTTATTGTTAGGGAAAGCAATAAAAGGAAAGAATTAATGTATAACATCCCTTGTTCAATTTTTGCACCATTAAAAAAATTAGTGACGCAAAAAAGGAACATTTTTAATATTTTATACAATCACCACCACAAAATATAAAAAAAATGCACCTACATGATTTTTTTCATCCATAATAAAATCAAATTTCCCCACGCATGATATTAAGGATAAAGAGAGTTATGATAATATTCCTCCAAAATTTATGCTCAGCTTTGGTAACAACAACAAGTAGCAAGCTTACAAGCAGTCGTAAATGCTGTAGAATTTCGTATCATAAACGCCGGTGAAATTTAGTGGCACTACGCGTCGCGGAGGAGTGACCGGCTTCTGTGTCGAAGGACGCGGAGTGGTTTTGAAGTATTTTGCGTTGAGGTCCAGGCACACGAGATTATCTCCTTTCGATTTCTAACAGAATTTAAGCTTAATTTAATTTCGTCGGAAATTCATTTCAAAAGAAATAAATTTTATACAAGAAATTAAATTTATGCATTCCACATCCATTTGTAAAAAATTAAATATTTATCAAAACCACAACAAGCACAACAAAACCTAACCCATGTCGTGTCAACAATCTGCAACTGCGCAAAATTCTGATTGTGCGTCTCGAAACAACGAACTTCGTTGTAGTCCACACCTTTGTACATATGTCTGCAAAGGGTAGACTAATTTATAAAAGCCAACACATCATAAAAATCAAAATTTCCAATTTAATTGATTTTTGAATTTTCCCCAAATGAAACCCGTTTTTTCAAATAAATTAAAATCAAAGTTGCAACAAGTTAAACTCCAAAAATTAATATACCATTTATTTAATGCTCAAAATATAAAGAAAAAACATACGATAGATAAGTCCTCGTGTAAAAGTCGCCGTAGAACTCTGTGCTTAAAAATATATATTCAAATTAACATACCAAAATCAATTTAACGCTTCATTTAAAGTTTCCGCAGTCAAAATAAAGACAGAAACATATTTTATTTTTTGAACAAGAAGCCACTTGTTCTATATCAAATCACTGGTGGGGATTCTCCCACTCCTGAAGTGGGAAATTTATAAATTTATCGCCTTTTTCCTGTGCAAAATTAAAAAAATTTACCCCTCCCTCATAATAACCACAAAGAAAAACAAATTTTGGCCAATTTCTCAAAAAAAAATTCTAGTAATTTTCTCAAAAATTTTCGAATTTTGTGGAGTTTTTTGGAATCCACAACGAACAAGTCAAATCTAAGGTTAAAAAACAATTAAAAAAAACTCCATTTTACCCACTACAATACGAAAGATAAGTCAATAAAATAAAATAAAATTTAAAAAACGAACTCGTAGAAGAAATTGCAATGCATCACAAAAACTGGTGCTTCGTCCCATTTAGTTAATATACGAGAATTCGCTTGAATACCTGCATCGTATATACAATACTCGTCCTAAAAATAGAAAAACTATAGGAAATAAAAATAAAACTCAAATGACACTTCAAGACAATTGAGAAAAATTTAAAAAAATGAGCATGGATATCGATAATAGGTTTTAGATAAAATGATTAGAAATGATTTTTTTCAAAAAAGAAGGTCTAACTTATTTTTCGTTAAAAAAGTTAATAAGCAGGAAATTAGAATATTTCTTTTTAATATTTAAACTCGCTCAATGTTACCAGTACTAGACTGAAATTAACACTTTTTTCAAATAAAGCCATTTTTTAATTTTTTTGATAAAAATTTCCATTCATAAGAAAGAATTCAAGAGAAGTAGAGAAGCCAAGACACCCACTCACCTTCTTGTGTTGACAGCACTCCGCAAGTGGAATAGCGGCGGCGCTGAGCATTGTATTGCAGGTGGTTGTGTCGTAGATGCCGTCATGCAAGCTGTCCGCCAAGTCCAACAGAGTCGTCGTCTGAGCCACCATGGTCGTCCTCTGCCTCGTCTTGCGCAAACGATTGCGGATAATTTGGAATTCGTCTACCAAAATTTCTTCAGGACTCTTTCTAGTGGCCACGTAGAACGTGTCGGGAGTGTTAGCGCGAATGCTCGTGAACAATCGAATATCTTGCAAGGACGCGTAGGTCCCAGTGAAATTTAAAGTCACTACAAAATAAATCAATTTTTAGTTTTTTAAGAACTAAAAAAATTTCTCTGCCTAAATATGCTAGGAAAATTTTTTTAGAAATAATCTAAACGTTTCACTGAACACTTCCAAAACTTCTGAAAATATCATCCCTATAAAATTGAGACCAAAAATAAAGAAAAATACAATTAAAAAAACAATATTCAACTCACTCAGTCGTTTCTGATTTTTTCTACATTAAAAATTCATACCATTTAAATTGGAATTTGTGTCGCCATTCCTCACCACTAGCATCCAATCCAAGTTATCCAATTTATACAAATAAGCCAACAATAGATTTGACTTATCATTTAAATAATCGAGCTGCGAGTATTTGTCGATTGTAAGACACTCTGGAAAAAATGCAGATAGAAATTGTATTTCCCAATTCCGTTCCATTGCGGTGGGAATTATTGATGACATGCCGGCAGATGCCCACCTCGTTTTTTCGTTCAAAAATATTTCCAGGAGTTAAGAATGAAGAGGTGGGAAGGGCAAGTCCAAAATTATATATGCAAGTCCAAAATTTATTATTTTAAAAACTTTTTCAATTGAGGCACTCCCACTAAATACAACATTCTCAAAGGGTCATTCCTATAAAATTGTGCGCCTCACGCGTTTTTCGTGTAATTCATATTCATAAAACGATATACATCAACGAAAAACAACTTACTCATCTCTCCGCCCAGCGCATACTCGATTAGTTGGACAAACAGGCATAATAGCAGAAACCGGAAAAACATCGCCTATCTGCAAGCAGCCTTTTCGAAAGACCCTAGTGCTACTACATCATTGGTGGTGGCGTTCGTGCAGGTTGGACGTCACGCGCGGAAATTACTGTTTTCGGTGTCGCTTAAAATGATCATTTAATCCTGTAAGGACACGAAAGCATAACCATAAATCCTATACACCCAAAATGTATAATATACATCCAAAATGTATGAAATCCAATAGAAAATGTTTGGCATTGCTCGAACTTCGAACCAACGACTAACACACGGCGTGCGCTCTTCTTACCCACTGAGCCACAATGCTACGGCAATTGTAATCAGCATTTCATATCCACGTCATTCGCTAGCGGTTTATCTTCTCCGCATCACTCGGCCATATAGGAAGGAGACATTCGCTCACATTTTCAGTAAGTACAAGTGCGTGTGGAGGTGATCGATGTTTTTGCATCGCGGCAAAAATCCCCTAAAGTTCTTAATAGGTAATATGAGTTTTTTGGATTCACAGTATTGATTTTGTAAGATATTCACTAATTTTACATTTTGTTATGCTAAAAACTTTAATTGCAATTGTTAACTTTACATGTCTAGCTCAGAAGCAAACGAGGCAATTCCGTTTTGCGTTACGAAACTTTTCCTCCGACAACGGCGAGCTAATCGACCCTAATTGCGATCCCGCCAACCCGAAGCCACTGACTTTCGCGCAGATTTCGAGCGCTGCCTTCAATATTCGCGATGGAATTGTTCACACGGATTGCCGGAGGTCCTACAATTTATCGGCGCTTTTCGGCATGGATTTGTTTCTAAAACTGGAACTCAATCAGGTTTCAATTAGTTTGAATGATTTAATTTGGGGCTTCATTAAACCTTTGTGCGATGATTTTTTTGCGAAGTAATGACTATTTTGTGTGCTAAAACTGAATAAAAAAATTTATTTGCACGTTTCAGGTGACCGGCAATTTCAAGGAGCGAGGTGCACGCTGGGCACTGTTGCGCCTCAATGAGGAGGAACGCCAGCGCGGGGTTTGGGCCGCTTCGGCGGGAAACCACGCGCTATCACTCAGCTATCACGGCAAGCAATTGGGCGTGTCGGTGAACGTCGTGATGCCCGAGGTGGCGCCGTTGGTGAAGACCGAGTTTTGCTCGCGGCTGGGCGCCAACGTCATTATTATGGTGGGTGACGTTTTCCACATTCTGACTTTTAAAAATAGTTTATTTCTTTGACTAAAAATTTTCGTTGCAAACCACGAAAAAATGTATAAAATGGAAAGGGTGTTTTAACAAGAGCTTTTTTCGCTAAGGACCATATGGTGGACGGGGATGACGGGCTTCTTCGAAATTATCTATAAGCGTATTAAATTTTGAAAAAGTATTTTCGATCGAGCTTCAATTTCTTAGGGCAAAGACATGGCAGAAACACGAAAGTTAGCACAGCAGAAATGTGTGGAAGCAGGCGGACTATATATAAACGGCTACGACTACATCGATTGTTGCGCGGGAGCGGGTACGGTGGGGCTCGAAATTCTCCAGCAGGTTTTTATTTATATTTTTTCTTTGAGATATTTCTATTCTTTCCTTAAGAATTTTTGTTGTTCGTTATTGTTGTGATTTTGGCAATAAATATAATTTCCGTTGTATTTTTTGGTGGAACATCTGGACGCACTTCTGGTTCCGGTGGGTGGCGGAAGTCTAATTTCGGGCGTTTCGCTAGCCGTCAAAACTCTCCAGCCGAATGTGCAAATAATTGGCGTGGAGTCGAAAGCGTGCGCGGGATTTTCGGTTTGTAGCCTCCTCTTTTAATTTGTGTTTTGGCACGAAAATGTTTTTGATTTTTGAAAGTTGCAGAATGCTTTACGAGTTGGTCATCCCTCCTACACTGCATCCGGCCGAACACTAGCCGATGGCCTGGCCGTACCTGTGGTTGGCTGCAATTCGTTTAACATAGCTAAAAGTGCGGTTTTTGTTGCTTTTATCGAATTTTTAATAATGAAATCGTTTCAAAATTGAAGTTGAAATTATGCTGAAAGAGTGCTATCGAAATCGAGTTTATTTTGGAAATAATTTTTTGGCTGAAAACGTAAAAATGTTGCAGATTACGTGGACAAAGTCGTTGCCGTGAGTGAGGAGTTCATTCCAATCGGGATTCTGCGCCTCGTTGAATGCGAGAAAATTGTCACCGAAGGCGCCGGCGCGATTCCCATCGCAGCCATTCTCTCGGGTTTGCATTGAATTTAGTTCGGGAATTTTTTTAATATTTATTTTTATATAATATTTTTTTTAAGTTTAATTGTTATTTGCCAATTTTATTTTGTTAAATCAAGAACAATTATTTAATTAATTTTTAAGTTTTATTTTTATTTATTTATAATATATTTCATTCAATATGTAATGGTTTAATATTGGAATTGAAATGAGAAATTGATTGTATTTTTTTGGGCTAAAAGTTGAAAAAAAAATTTTTTATGTAAAAATTTTTTATAAAAAAATTTATTATCTAAGAACTTTTTTTTGTTTAACTCAAAAATGGATATATGTGTATACTGTTTGAGTAATTAGCATTGTTGTAGGCGCTTTGCCGGAATTACGCGGCAAGCGCGTCGCGTCAATAGTCACCGGCGGAAACATCGATTCGACGGCGTTGGGCCGCTCGCTAGAGCGTGGTATGGTCTATGATAATCGGTTGGTGCGCTTCAGCACCGTGGTTTCGGATCGGCCCGGCGGAATCAAAGAGCTGCTCGAGACCATTTGCGCGTGCGGAGCAAATATCAAGGATATTTTCATTGTGAGTTTTTTTGTACATTGAATAAAAACGATATGCCGGGAAATCCTATTGTTTTTTGTTCAACTGTTATTTGTTTTGTTTAAAAAGTGCGAATAATCATAATTGATGTCGTTTAGGAGCGCGCCTTTCTTCACGACATCTACTCAGTTCGCGTGAAAATCGTGGCCGAAACGCGTGGGCGAGATCACGTGAAGGACCTGGAAAGGGTTCTCCGAAGTAAGCATGATGACGTCTACTTCCACGAACCTTCGTTCGATAGTGCGTTTGTCGTAACGGAAAATCCTTACTTACAGTCGGATATTTGATAGTTTGCTCGTACACGATTGTATATATGTGCAAGATGATGTATATAAAATAATGGAAATTGCTGTCTGTTCTCTTTTTGTATCATGTTTTTGGATTTTTTGCAATTGGAAATGACGAGTTTATGTAGTCAAATTTTAAGAGTCATTTTTTATAAGATTGAACGCGGAACATGTTTCTCGCAACCTATGTTTTTTTAATTCTCCACGCAAAATTATGGATGCGATCGAAAACGGGACGTAATTTGGTTAAGAATTGACGATTTTATAAATTTTATAAAAAGACAAAATCAAAAAAGTGTAAAATTTGGAAAAATCAATTTATTTTTGCCCTGGATGGTACACTTCTCGAAAACGGGACGCCCTAAATATTTAATATGTTGTAGCCTACTTCAAAAGCTATCGAATACTGAAGTTTGGGGATTTTGGAGGGGTGTGAGAGCACACGCCGACCATCCGCGCAAGTAAGGGTCGCTTATTTCTGTCACAGACGCAACTCCCTTTGATCAAATGATACCACCTTTAGTTGACGTTTAACCAAAAACTGTAGTAAGGTAAAATGTTCGGCTCGATGAGCTCTTTCAAATGACTATAAAAGGTCTGGAACAAAGCCAATAACACATGCAAATTGTCAAAAAACTGCAAATTTTGCCAAATATTGCGGAGTTTAGCACCCAAAACCGTCCGAATTGCTATCAAAATGGTTTTGAGAGACTTTTTTATGTTTTGGACTTTTATTTTTATTTTTTGGACTTCTCTTTTGGGTTTTTTATTTTTTAGGCTTTCTTTATTTTTGGAATTTTTGGGCTTTTTTTAAATTGTTTGGGCTTTTTCAATGTTTTGAATTTAATAAATTAAAAATTTTTAAATTAAAAAAAGGCATCAAAAGTGTTCAAAAAACTAAAATATGTATTAAAATGGGTACTTCTTCAGTTCCCCCCTGACCAAAATTTTCACTTGGGTTTCTAACTTTCTTTTATTTATTTTTTCCATGGCGTTACTAAAAGTAATCTAGAATCGTTTTGCAGCCTATAAAAACTAATCTGATAATCTCAAAAACATTCAAATATTTTATTGACCAGCAAAAAATTTGGTCAGGGGGGGGGGAAACTGAAGAAGTGCCTTAAAATGTTACTTTAGGAAAATAAATAATTTGAGAAATAGAATTAAAACAAAAGAGCAAATTACCTGATTCTACATATGCTTTGCATATTGATTTTTACCCACTGCTTTGATACATTTTTGTCACAGCATTGTTTAAGGTTTGAAATTCATTTAAAAAATTTGGAGTTTTAGGCGAATGTGGGAATAGCCCCAAATGGCTCCATTTAGGTGTCAAACGATAGCCCGTGGCGAGGTGAAATGA
>SAUE01000742.1:0-11951 GCA_009724625.1 Deladenus siricidicola
TGCTTGTGCGCTAATAACATTGAAATTTTTGGGAAGTTATTCTAAATGGTATTTGTACTACGTATTTTGGGGTCAGCCTAGTTTACCCCCCCCCAGAATTCCGAAAGTTTTTTTACTTTTTCTAGACCAGCTTTCCGCCCTGATTACGAATATGATATTGGGTTTTGCCAGGAAATCCAAAAAAGTTGGGTTTTCGGACCTCCGAAGTTCAGAAATCCGTAAAAACCACAGGGGGGACCAAGGTCCAATTTTCAATTTTTTCGAGAAAATTTTTTTAGTGCAAATCGCTTCAAAATCACTCATCACAGGGGGGACCAAGGTACAATTTTCGATTTTTTCGAAAATTTTTTTTCATCTAATATTTTTAACATTTTTAACGCGGTACAATTTTCGATTTTTTCGAGAAAATTTTTTTCAGTGCAAATCGCTTCAAAATCACTCAAAACCGTGTAAAATCGAGAACCTTTAACCTTGATGCCCCGTTCACTACCTATTTAAGGTCCCCTTTCCCCCAATGATTAAAGGAGGGTTGAAAATGTTCATTGCAAATCGCCTCAAAATCCCGTCATATCATCGTTTTATGGCATAACCTGGAAATTTTCCCGTTTTTATTGATTGCAAATCGCTTCAAAATCCCGTCATATATCACCGACTTTATAGCGTAGCCTGGAAATTTTCCCGTTTTTATTGCGTTTTTACTTTTCCTGCGTAATGCATAACCCTCCTTTAATTATTGGGGGAAAGGGGACCTTAAATAGGTAGGGAACGGGCATCAAGGTTCAATTCGAGAGGCTTTGTTTCAAAAATAACTCACGATGATGTAACCTAATACGGACGTCCATTTATGCTAGCAAAGAATTAACAAAGCTCAGAGTAGCGTCAAGAATTGAGAAGACCCGTCAGACACAAACCAACCGTTCGGCGCAAGAGGAGCAAGAACAATCACAACGAATGTGCAAGAAGACCCGTCAGACACAAACCAACCGTTCGGCGCAAGCGGAGCAAGAACAATGACAACGAATGTGCGCAATAAACGGACAAAACGTCTTGAAGCCAAGTACTTTTTGACAAAAAATTGAATTGCCAAGAGAATTTGTGATCAAAAATTGAATTGCCAAAGGTTTTTGTGATCAAAAATTGAATCGGACACGGAAAAAAAGCAGAGAAAGGTCTTGTTGCATGTAGTCGCCAATTTGATTTTTTTTCAATAATTCATATATTGAAACTTATTTCGATTAAATCAGAACTTGGTCCTCCTTTGTGGTTTTTTTGGAAATTGGACGACCCATAACTCAGTGCGCATAAATTACCTAGAGTTGAGATTGATGTCATTCGACTCAGTTTTTGATGCTCTTTCGATTGGTATATAAAAAGTTGCAAAAAGTCGCGGGCCCTAATCTGCAGTTGAGCCGAGACGTAGCCAAAACTTCCCAAAAATATAGAATATGTACCTGTTCCGGTGGGATCGCCGCCCTGAATCATGAACTCCGGGATAATTCGATGAAAAATTGTTCCATTGTAGTAGCCTCTGCCCGCCAATTCCGCAAAGTTCTGACACGTTGTCGGAGCGTGATTCCAGTAGAGTTCGACGGTGATGGCGCCCATTCTGAAAGTATATTTAAAATTTATTATTTAATTTTTTTATTTAAAGAGATAAATATTTTCATCCACTTTTCTTAATTATATTTGTGATGAAGGAATTTCCAAAAATATATGTGTATCAATACTTACGATGTTTCCAGTGTCACATAAGGTTGATTCGAAAGCGAAACTGTCATAGCCATCCTTAAAAATTAGAGAATCGAAGGCAGGTCCAATATTGGTGAAACACTCACTAAAACAGTATAAATACCTTTATTAAAAAATTATAATAAAAATCTTATTTTTACAACACACATTATATATAATTTTTGTGTAGTAAAAATTGAAATTTAATAGTATTTTCCTTCTAAACTTTTTTAATAAATTAATTTACCACACAAAAATACTCCTTCGCAAAAAATTGCGAAAATGGCGCCGAAAGTTAACGAATTTTTGGTGTATTTCTAAGAAATTTCAAAAAAATCCATTTGGCAGAATTATTTCTTGGTGTTTTGTCTTCCAAATTATTTAAAATTCTAACACACCTTCAATTGCCGACTCGAGTCGATTCCAAAACCAATACTTTCCATGTGAATTCGAGCATTATAAATGCGTATATTTTTACATATGTACAGAAACGGAGTTAGCCATTTATGTTTGACAAATATTTTTTATTTGATGTAGCTTGAAAAAGCGAAAAATTATACATTATTGAAATGTAAAATTTCAGCGAATTTCTTACAAAAATCTTCACTAAATTCTTTATTTCCGTTCGTGCTAACATTACGTACGCAAAACATACATTGATTCACAATCACACAAATCAGCCGCTTTTTAAATTTCCATTAATAAAATTCACTAAATATATTAATAAAAAATAAAATGGACGACGAGTTGGGGAACTTGATCGAGACAAATGATAATGATCCAATCATGAATAAAGATCCTACGCCCGATGATGTTATGGTTGGTGTTGCGGATGTCACAAGGAAATGGCTTTTTTTTGTTGTTTTAGAATCCTCTTTTGCGATCGTCCAGCGGTGGAAATAAACGAAAAGAATCCACAACGCCTCGCCAGGAATCACAAACTGCCGAAAAAACGATTGGAAATTCCGAGAAAGGTATTTCTTTTGAGAAATAGAAGAAAAGTATAGAAGAAATATATTAATGCTCTGATATTTTTGAGTTTTTTGTAGTAAGTTTAATGGATCATTCGAGAACACTGCGAAACTCGAACCACACGAAGATGGATGAGGGAAATCCGATCGCTCAAGCTCCCCTGCTAACTCTAGAAGACCATAATCAGTATGGCGGCCCTGAAATGATCAATGAAAATGGTAGGAAAATTTGTTATAATCGAAAAAATTTTACGCGTTTGAATTGAATCGATCGGTACTCGACTACGGTGACGTGCCCCCCCCCCCCCGATTGGGGGGAGGCGCATTACGCAGAGATGGCAGGGGGCGCAAATTTTCGGGGGGGGGAAGGAAAAAAATGAAAAATTTTGCGGGCCCCGCAGTGGCCCGCAAAAATCGGACAAAATATAAAAAAGCCAAAAATTCAACAATTTTTTACTATTTTTGACTATTTTCAAAAAAAATTGCGCCCCCCCCCCCGTAGAGATTTGACAGGGAGCCGCAAATTTTTTTGGGGTTGAAAGGAAAAAATGAAAATTTTGCGCCCCCCCCCCGCAAAAATTGAAAGAAAAAAGTGAATAAAGGCCAAAAATCAACTATTTTTCGACGACATGCTTTTTACAGGTAAAAATTTTTTCGCGCTTCGCGCGATTTGCTTGATTTTGTTCGATTTTTTATGAGTAAATATAATTTTATGTTCTCGGAAATGCGTTATTTTTCTTTATTTTTAAAAAAATTTCGCGCTTGCGCGCCAAAAAATGTTTTGCTCGAGATTTTCAAAAAAAATTTGTCAAAAATTTTTTTGCGATTTTTTATTGAAGTCCCCCCAAAAGAAAGAGCTCGTCGAGAGCGTTCCAAAAACATACTCAGTTTTAACCCCGACCAAAACTGACCGAGTTATGGCACTTTGAAAATTTGTGGACCTTTTTTTTTGGTCCTCGGCGGAAAGGGGGGGGGGGCACAAAAATTTTCGAATTTGGGGGGGGGGGGTTATCATCTATGATTTGAACAGTTTTTAAATTTGATAAAAAAAATTTTAGAGTATTTTTTCAAGTATTTTTAATTTTTGTATTTTTTCAATATTTTTGGAAACATAATTGCATGCTATAACCATTTCTAGGCGATGAGCGAGACGACGGCGAAGGATTGATCAAAATTACGATTATGGAGGAGGGACATTTGCGCTTGGTGGATTCCGCGAATCGCAGTTATTTCGTAATTATTTGAAGAATTCTTACGACTTATTTTAGCTTTATGGGGTTGATTTGTGTCATGTTGATGAGAGTTTTTTTTGTACGATTTATTTTCAGTTTTCCTCTGACGAATTGCAACGACGTAACATCGACGCGAACGCGCTGACCGACGAGAATATCCACGAAATTATTCAGTTGGCAATGCCTCAGCTGCTATCGTACGTTGATTTTTTCCCCGAAAATTTTTGACCGACTGGCAAGAAATATTTGAATTGTTTTTGGTGGTAAATTTTGAGCTTACATCACACACGTCACAAATTCAGGGACGATGCGGCGAACGAGGCACCCATGGCGAAAAAGGCGCGTTCGATGGAACCCATGTCCGATCTAGCTCACTCATCTGCGGATAAGGTAAAAGTTTCATAATTGAGATGTTTTCTCCAAGCGAAAGTTTTTCGGTCTTAAGCAATGGTTTCTGGAGGGGGGCAGCAATTTTGTGAATGGGACAAGATCCAAAAGTTTCAATTTTTATCTTCGAGTTACTTAAAAATTTGGAAAGAATGGGATACATTTATTTATTTTACGTAAAACGCAACAAAGTAAACAATAACAAACAACAATATAATTAGAGAAGTAAAATTATCATAAAAGCAAAAACAGAAACTTAGAGAAAAAAAGGATGATTGGCTGAACATTAAATAGCTAATCAAAATTTAATTTATCAATTCTAGATTTAAATGAATCAATAGTTGGGCAAAATAAAATATTCGGGTTCAATTTAGTGTATTTCTTAAAGGCCCTTACAAAAAATGAGTTATTTCTAACTCTATTGGTGGATCCTGGAATATAAACCGAAGCTCTAACACGCTTAAGTGTCATTTGTGAAAGATCAGAACCGTTTCTAGGATTTTTTTGAATAAGGCCTAATTTAAATTTATGAGCCCAGATTAAGTCAATTTTTAAAAATCTTTTTAATTTTTCGAGACCCAAAAGAGCAAGACGCTCCTCATAACTGGGTATTTCACACTGACTTAAAACATCGGCGTACAATTGACCTAGTTATTCTACGTTGAACAGATTCGATCATATTTAAATTACCAACAATAAGCGAGTAAAAACTGGAGACGCAAATTCAAGGATTGGCCGTACATAGCAAATGTAAAGTTTAACTAAAAATTTTGGACCATTCGACTTGAAGGCTTTAAGGATATTGAAAAATTTTGCATTGGCTGATCTACATTTTATTCTAATGTCCCCCTAAATATATCACTGGACTTCTTATGATTTATTTTATGCCACTAGGCTTAAATATTCATGTTATTTGCGCAAAAAAAAGATTTTTATTGATTAAAATTTCAGAAAATGTCAGCCAGTATTCCTCCCGCAGACTCTTCGCAATACTATCACGCGCCTGGCCAACATCTACCACACGCCCAAGCCCATAATCCTCATCACCAACACTATTCCCAACATCACTCACAGCAACAACAACAATCCGCACAGTATCATCATCACAATCATTCGGCGAGGATGAACGAGAACGGTGGTGCTGGTGGCTACGGTAACGGTCACCAGCATCAATCGTCCGCTAGCACCAACAACGGTCTACCACAATCGTCGTTGTCGGTACCGAAGGTTCTAACGTCGAGTACGTCTTGCTAGTTTTTATTTGTACTTAATATACAGTAGCTATTACATTTATATTTTAACGAGACAGACTTTTCAAGAATTTCATTTTTGTTTTGTGTAAAACGAGATTTTGACTGTTTAAAATTAGAAAATTATTACACCTTAGTTGTGAAATCAGTGTGTTAAACTTAAAATAAAAATTTTACCTTTTTTGTATTTGTAATTTTCAGCCAACTTTTCTTATTTCCGTGCCGCGTCCTCGTCCGGCGCGCCACCTCCGTCGGAGACGCGAGATCACGCACCGCTTTCCGATGTCGGCATCGGTGGTCTGGGGCGGGTGATGATCGGCGAGGAAATGGAGGTGAAAAATGCGGAGGGTCGCATCGAGATGGCAATTGTGCGCTATTATCGGTCTGGAACCGGCTATAAAATTCAATTTGCGGTATGTCCCGTATTTCAATTCGGCTAATTTACCAGTTAATGTTTTTTAAGTTTCTAACAACCACATAATTTAAAGATTTTTTCAGATTTTTAGTTTCATAAATTTCAGTTGTTGTTTTGCATAAAAATTTTTGTTGTGGAAATGTAACACTGAACATGTTATTTGATTTATTTTTCGTAAATCACTAAATAACAGACAGGAACTTGAATTTTGCTTAACTTTTTTTGAGTCATGATTTTTTAGGATGGACACTTTGAGTGGCTGGAGGAGTCGAGCGTGTTGGAGATGAAGCACCAACAAAGTAGCAGTCAGTTTGCGAAATCTCACCAACTGTCTCTGAACCCCACGCTGGGCAAGGCTTCAACGTCGGCGGGAGGTCTTCAGAATGCCCCCTTCAAAACGCCGCCGAGTAACAGCGTTCAACAACAGCAACAGCCGTCGCAATTCCGACGTGTGGCGCCCAGCTATCAATACCCAAATGCCCATCAGCCGTCAGTCGGTCATTCGACGTCCTCACGCGCTTATTCACCCGCCGCTGTCGTCGTGGATGGTGGTGGCGAGGGCGCGAGTGGGACGAGCGGAGATCTTATGCATCGACCAATGCATCATTCGGGAGGAGGAAGTGGTCAAGGTCCTTATCGACAGGAAGTAGCGCCACCAAATGTGATGGGTAAATAAAAATTTTTATCTTCTATCCAAAGTTATATCCTAGCCTATGATTTCTAGCTTCAACATTCATTAAAGCCAATTAGTTACTCCTTTATTTGTTATTCATAGGCATGCGAGTTACTGTGAACAATGACAACACATTCAACAACGCCCAAAACTATATCTCACCACGACATCACCGTCTCTCTCACGAGGACTATCCGACGCATTCGCTGCAGGACAGCGTCGAGATTGTGCCCATGGACGCACCGAATGCGTCAAGTGCCCGAATGTTGGGCGGAAATACGAACGCGGAGCCCAATGGCTACGCGCCAATGACGCAAGATGAGAGTTTTTTCTGCGCAGTGTGCGATCAACATTGTCCGCACGAACAGCTATCGTATATCGTTGTGCGAATACCGGCCTGCGCCGGTTGTGCGTCGTCGAAAGTAGCTATTCTTGACGAGGAGGAGAACGATGAACGAGCAACGCGGGAACAAAATTTTGTACATGGTGAGTATATTTTAATACTTTTTTTTGTGTGTAATTTTCTCAAATTTTTCTTGTCATGGTTGAACCTCAATCCATGCGAAAGTTTTTTTTCAAATTTTATATTGTAAAGCCAGAATAACTTTGAAAAATTCAATGTAGGAAGTGACCGCGCCGATAATCAACGCCACACGTTAGCTGACGTCGACGTGCCCGGCGGCGATGAGGGTAGGAGTGTCACTGAGCTGGAGCATGCGAAACGATCTCCTACCCCCAACAAGTGTTTAGCAACGAATCAGCGGAATCCTGACGAGAGCAATGGTGCTAATGACGGTCAATTATTCAACAGCACATGTGAAGTGGGAGGAATATTGGAGGACCCGATCACCACGATAGCGAAAGCCGATGGAAGGGAATTGACGACGATAAAACCAGAAAAGCCCAATGAAGCCGATAGTGGTGGTGACGGTGATCTTCTCCAACGGTCAGAAATGAGCGAAACAATGTAGAAAATGTGATGTTATAATAAAATGTTTAGAATGAATTTTTTCTAAAATGGATCCATTAAAATCCAACAATTGAAACTTCATAGCATCATTTTCTCGTAATTACATTAGATATTTCTTTACCTCACTATGTATTAGCAGCGAAAAGCTGATGGGCGTTAAGTTTTTTGGAATGAATAAAATGATATTCCGTGAAGAAATATAATATAATTTGAACTTTTTATTACAAGCCAAAAAATGAGTTTTACCTGATCCCCCGTCCTTTCGCCACAGCAACCAAAAAATATCTGTATCTGTAGGAAACAAAAAAATCCACGTTTTAGCAGTAGTATGAAGTGTGGTATGAAAACACGCATTATAAAATACCTGTAAAATTCTATAATACAAATTGGTTTCGGATTCGCTAGGGACGCGAATGTCCGGGAACTGGACGAGGATGGAAATAAAAAATATGCTTCTAGTGACAAGCAATAGTTTTCCCAATTGTTTGCGTAAAAAACATTACGATATTAAAAGCAATTCTACATGTGATTCTAATACTCATAAAAACCTATGCTGTATACTAAGAAAAATTATTCAAAAACAAAATTTGTCAGGAGCTGTGTGGAATTAAAAATATCAATTTGGAACAAATGAAAAGCGAATTTTTTGCAAATTTGGCGACATCTTTATCCGACATTTTTCAGGCGACATTTAGTCCAATTAATCTAAAGAATTTTCTGAAATTTTTTTCCTGAATTTGTAAGTGAAATTGAAATAATTTCACTTACAAATATATATATATATATATATATATATATATATATATATATATATATATCTTACAAATAAAAATATCTGAATCCGCACACCCCTAGTCAAAGGAGAAAAGTCCAAGGCAAAAAAATAAAACACGTGAAAAATTTGAAAATATTCTCTGCCAAAAAAACTGAGCTAGGCATTTTGCAAAATCATTTCAGCGATATTCATAAAATCTATACAGTCTATATCAATGAACATGTTGTACATACGTTGTCAAAATAATTCAGTTATCTGCTTAATTTTTCTTCCGGCTCATAAACTTCGTCAAAGCCTTCAAGCATTCCGCGGACAACCATCGCTGCTTGAGGAAGTCGACTTCGGTCTGGTTCGTCTTCAGAAGCTGCTCCTTGTAGGTGTTTCGAATCAGCTGTTTGTTGAGGCGTAAAGACTCCGGCGGCAATTCCGAATATTCTGTCACTAGGCGTTGCGTCTCCTAAATCAACATTTAAAAAATCGTCCTAAATGTATTAAATAATAAAGTAATAAATTACTTCGAAGTCGAATGCAAATATAAAAAATTGGTCGATAAATTTTCGTTAATATAAATTTCAAATTGAAAACCAACCGTTTCAAATTGTCCGTCCGGAATAATTTTCGCAATAAGATTTCGCTCGAAGGCTTCTTGTGCCGTCAATTTCTTACCGAAAAGAAGTACTTCGGATGCCTAAATATTTAATAAAATAAAATGGCTTTAAAAAGATATGCTTTAAAATAAACCTTTGAAGTTCCCATTAGCATTGGAAATGTGTAAGATGAACATCCTTCTGGCGATTGTCCAAGCGAAGAGAACGGAGTTTGGAAAGTAGCCTTTAAAATAATTTTTATAAATATAAAAAATTATTTTAATGTTAATTCGCCTCCAAATTTTCGAATTAGAAAAAATAGCAAACAAACTCGCAAGTTAATCAAATTTAATAATAAATTTTACATTCACTTTTCTAAGCAAAAAAGTATACTGTTAGTATTACTAACCTTATCAGATGCAATGACCAAGTCCGCCAGGCCGAGAACCGTCACGGAAATTCCAATAGCCGGACCATTAACCAAAACCACCAAAGGCTTTTCGTGCTCTATGAAAGCGCGAACAAATCGCTCCAAAACAATGCCACCTTTGTCAGCTAAAGGTTTCATGTCGGCCGCAGACTTTACCGCAAAATTTGATAAATCATTTCCGCTACAATAATATTGACCGGTGCCTGAAATCGGAGACTAAAAACAAATTTAAAAATCATTTAAAAAATACCGGCAATAACTGTGATGCTCGTCTCTTGATCCTTTGAGGCTGTTTCCAAAGCAGCGGAAAAAGCGTCATACATTTCCCAAGTGAGAGCGTTATATTTGTCTGGCCGATTTAGCGTTATTTTAAAAAGTTTATCGGACTTTGTGACCTCGATTCCGGGTGCTTTTGGCAGAGGGGAAATTTTCCCAGTAGACTCCACATTCACATTAGCTTCTTTGAGGAGGGTATTAACCAACTCGGCATACTTGCTTTGTGCTGTTTCCTACAAAAAAATTCCGTAAATAAGACAAATTTCTGCTATTATAACAAACCTTAGGTAATCCAAAATTCTCTTTCCAAGCATCGTATTTTGCCCTGCCAGCAAAATCAAAAGCGCCCGGACGATCGCCTGCAGCATCGCCAGCACTTGCCTAAAATTATTTCAGTAAAGAATCAACTACACATAAATTATTCATTTTTCCAACATACATTTTTGAATATTTTTTCTTACATTTATTGCCGTAAACATCATTTTACCTGTTTGAAAAGCCCATACAATTTAAGTTTGATGTCAACGTCTGGCTCTTCTGGCAATTTTAGCACATTTTTCTGTGCAGCCTCAAAGTCGCCAGCGGATGAAAATAACCTAACAAATGAGCGATTTTGCGAAAATAGCTTAGTTGCCGTTCTAAACATTTTTGCTAATAGGCTCGAACACCAGCAAAGAGTCTGTCTAAACAAATGCGTAACGTAATTTAAATTATTGATTAAAAGTTATATAAATCGACAAATGTGATTAAAAAATCACGCATCAATTCATTTCAAATTAGAATCAATGAATTAAAAATATTACAGTTAAAAAACACCCTTTAGAAGTAATTTCAAAAGATAGAATACATTTTATGTGCTTTTTTCTATGTTTAAAAAAAATAAAAATAGCACATTAAAAATCAGAAAAAAACAACTACAAACTACAAAGTGTAAAATAATGCAAATGCCAAAACACGAAAACAAAAAATAAATTCAAAAGCTGAAAATAGTAAAAAAAATAGAAGGTGCGCCGCCCCAACGGGCGGATAAAGCCCTGGAGACACGGCGCCCCCGTCCTGTGTAAATCTTGGTTCAAAAAATTATCTCGCTTGGGAAAATGTGAAATGGGCCAAAAGTGTGTACGTGGGCGTTTTCGAGGGTGCTGAATCCGAATTTCCGGCCCGTTTTTGATTATGATCGCGTTAGGACCCCGGTTTAAGGTCCTGCAACGAGTTCACTGAAAATATTGAATTTTTACTTCATAAACAAAAAATAAAAAAATAAAAAATAAATTTCACACTCAAAAAGGTGCATTTTCCACAAAAAAGGAAAAAAACTTTTCTAAATATACGATAGAGAATGTTAATATCTTTAATTTCATCTGTACGATTTTTTTTCGTCTGTACGTTTTTGAGATATCACCCAAAATGTAAAGCCCAAAATTTCCATATTTTCTTTAAACACTACAAATCTCACGTTTTTCTGAATTGGTATAATAAGGAGTACTTTTATTGGATACTCGGTTGTTTTGGGAATATTTTGAAAAAAAATCATAGAATTTCATGCACTCCTCGCTGAAATATGCCCAAAAATGTAGACTAGCAAAAATTTTCAAAATTTTCCAAAGAAATTCAATTTCATGTAATAAAACGCCAATGGCATTCGTCCCCTCGCGCGCAATTTCAAAAAAGTGGACAAGTCCGGTAGCGCCGTGGGAGATATGTCCGTAGCATAGCTTACAGTTGAGACTAGAAAATTTGCCACCCAAAATTTCACTTCACTACAACAGTTCGAAGTAAAAATGTGCGAGACAAAAGTGAAGAGGTCACTGCACCCTTTACCCCCCCCCCCCGACAGAATTTCAAAGTTTTTTGATGTTTTCCTACGTAGTTTGATGCGCTGATCACGAATTCGATATTCATTTCTGGCGGAAATTTTTCTTATTTTTTCATTTTATGGCAATGCTTTCTTTTTGGGTTCAAAATTCAAATTTTTACTTTTGGCGCGAATTCAAATTTGAATTTTTCAACTTATATGTGAAAAACTTAAATACGGAATACAGCATGCAAACCTATCAATGTATATACTTAAATGAAAGCTCTCGACGAGATAAATCCAATGAAATCAAAATCGAGTTCACGTAACTCACGTGAGTCACGTGACCCAGGTGAAGTAAAAACGTGATCACGTGAAAACGTTTGATACGTCATTCGATTCCTCTCGTCGAGGGCATTCTTTTGAGTATAAACATTGATATGTTTAACATAACCAATACAG